>JANHZT010002535.1:479236-491386 GCA_032468215.1 Stegonotus admiraltiensis | reverse complement strand
AACTTGAATGTAGGTGGATTGAGTATAAGAAGGCATCTGACTCTGCCATGTGGCTGGATAACCAAGTGCCTAGAAATCACCAAAACTTGGCAATGGAAAAATTAAGTGAGGGAAATGATAGGACTTTGTCAGTGACCAGTTACTTCAGTGCTATGAGTGTTCATTCACCACTATGGGTATGCTAGATATACGGACTTGCTGCCCAAACAGCAGGGGAACAAAAGATCAGCTTCTAATTTCAAGGTTATTTTGGAAAACTGCAAGAGAGGGAAGACCAACTTGAATGTAGGTGGATTGAGTATAAGAAGGCATCTGACTCTGCCATGTGGCTGGATAACCAAGTGCCTAGAAATAACAAGAGTTAGTAGAAACATCAGAAGCTTTATGCAAAGGTCAGTGGAAGACACAATTACTAATAAGTGGTGATAGACTAAGAAAGGTTAATATCAAGGGAGGAATCTTTCAGGGAGATTTACTATCAGACTTATTACTCTTTGTCATTGCACTAATTCCTCTGTCAACAATATTGGCTAGCCAGGACATGGCTATCAAACATCAAAAACATCTGCCCAGTTATCCTATCTCATTTACATGGATGATCTGAAGCTGTATGAAAAACCATCTGAATCGCTACTCAGCACTTCAAATATACAGCCAAAATATTGTAATGGCATTTGGATTGGACAGGTGAGCCAGTCTCATCATCAACAGTGGAAAAACAATGAAAACTGAAGGAATCAAAATGTCCTATGGAAATTATATCAAGACACTGGATGAAGACAATTACTACAAATACCTGGGCATCCTTCAAGTTGATAATATCAAGCACGCTGAAATCAAGAAGAAGGTTAGAAGTGAATGCATCATGAAAGTGAAAAATATTTTAAAGTCAGTAATTAACAGCATAAGGCAATTAACATCTGGGCAATTCCAGTCATTAGATACACAGCTGGAATAGTTGACTAAATTCAAGCAGAACTAAAACATCCATGCAGTGAAATTGACAGACTCTACTTGCCAAGGAAAATAGGTGGATGTGGAATGTTGCAAGTCCACCAGACAGTTGAAGAAAAAAGGGCATTGGATGAAGAAGACAGTGAAGATGCCCTGAGGCTAGTATATCATGAAGACTTAATTGAGTACTGGAAAGACTAAATTGGTCTACAGGAAAGAGCAAATGAAGAACAGAAAAGAGGCATAGCAGCCGAAAGTATTACATGGCCAGTACATAAAAAATAGGCAAAGCAGATAATAACAACACCTGGCAATGGCTAATAGCAGGAAAATTGAAGAAAGACACAGGTGCTAATTGGAGCTGCATAAAACCAGGCGTTAAGAATAATACATACAAAGCCAGAATGGAAAAGACAGCAACAGGTAGCAAATGCCACCTCTGCAAATAAGCTGAAGAAACAGTGGATATCCTACTTAGCTGCTGCAAGACTCAGTCACATACTGATTACAAACAGTGGCATGACAAAGTAGTAACAAGTAGCAAGACTGGTGGGACCACAAAATAGACAAAGTAATAGAAAATGAAGAAGCTGAAGTTTACTAACTAAAGTTCCTTTGTAAGATTCTTATTAGTACACTATTCACCTCACCAGTGATTGTTCATAATAATTCTGACTTGTTAACAAGCAACTGTCAATATTTACTTATGTATTGTACAAGATGAAATAATGAAATACAGTCTTTCTTTAGACTGTGAGTGCTTTAATTGGAGTACCTTAGCAGGAAGCCTGTATCTCTTAGCAGAACAATGATAAAAGCTTTGTCTTCCTATTTTTTCCTCTGTATAATAAACAATTGCAAAGATTTGAACCCAAGCAGCAGTTTAAACTTGCTCCACTTGTGCCATAAAATTTCACAGCCGAATGGCACAAAGGCAGGCATGCTGTGTTAAACTTAAAGTCACAGTAGTTATAATTTGAGTAACGCGCATGGAATTATTTAAAATATCCTGGTCTACCTGACTACTTTAGCATTTCTTTTCACTTGTCATTTAAAAGTATAAATCAGGAGCTGGGAGTAGGGAGAGGAAAATGATGTGGATTGCAATCGGATTTCTATTTCCTTAACTTTTCCATTAGTGCCAATAACCTTGATTCTCTATCTCAAAAATTCCATACATTTTAAAGGAATAAATTGATCAAGAGAGTTTTTTGTTTCCAAATTCAGAATGTGCTCACCAAAGTCGTATTATATGATATCAACCAAACTTTGACTTAAGGAGCCATAGAGGCAGATGGTATTAACTAGAGGCTTTAACTCTTTTTCAATTCTCTTCCATTTCCTTGAAAATGCAAGCAAGGGGAATATATATATTAAGGGAATTTTTCCTGCTTTTGTACTGAGATTTTAATGTTGGCTGGAATATAAATATCATTTTCCTAATGTCCTTGTTCTTGACATTGTTTTGTTTTTATTCTTTAAAGTGAGTTGACTTTTCTTTAGAGCAGTGGGGATGGGAGGAAAGAATAATAACTGATTGTTCTAGTTTGGAATATTAGAGAGCTGGGGGGAAAATAACCTGTTTTATTATTTGAATTCACTTTATACCTATAAGGTTCACAAATAACTTTTCCTTTCACCTCTCTTCCTTTACTTTTTTTTAAAAAAATCTTTTTTACATTTCCCCCTGACACCGCCATTACGTTTTTACTCTTCTGATTTTTTGAAATACAGCAGAATTAAATCTATAAGATATTTTTAATCATTGACAAGAATTTCTTTCTCTACCATATTAGAACTCTAGGCGTCCTTAACTTATAATTGGTCATTTAACCATTCAAGGTTACAGCAGACCCGCCTCCCAAAGCTACTTACATCACACTCTTAAAGTTACGGCAGCTGCAGCGTACCCACAATTGTTTGCCCTTATGACCCTCTGCAGCACCACCACCCCATTCTCCCCCTCATTCCCCACTCTGGGTTTCTGCAGCACCTTAGACATGTTTCCCACACCTTCCACTGGGCCCCACACCTTCCTCCTCACTTACCTTTTGTAGATCTCTAAAGGTTGGGATAAGGAAGGAGGACAGGCCTTTCCATTGCTGGACCTCATGGCGCAATTCTGGAAATGATCAACATCTTTCAGGTGGTCATTTTGAATTGTAGCCATTAGGACAAAGGGCGCTTCTAGGGATACGTCATGCAGCCCAGCAATGAAGCACCTTGTTTTGCTTTGCTAATGTGAGTTCCAGAACATTCCAGAGTGTTCCAGTGTAATAACATCACCAAGTATTGAACTTGACTCAAAGCAGTTTCTATTGGTTTTTTTTTCCTGCTAGGAAATAATATTAGAGTGTGTTTCAAATACTTTGCAGGTCAAATAGATTCCAGTGATACCTTTTGCAGCAAGAACTATGTTGTGGAACCTTAACTAATGTATTATGCTGTTAGGCATTTTTGTGCCATATCATAGTCCATTTTATCAGATGCCCAAATTATTTTTCAGTGTTCATGCATCAGGCAGACAGAATCAGCCCACTCAGTGTTCCTGCTGAGGGTCATCAGGATATTTAACAGGAAAGGACATATAAATGGGCTTGTGGGCTTCTCTCCTGTGGAACAGCTGTTCCTAACAACATAGCATCTAAACAGCCTGATAATGAAACATATCAGTCTGTTTAGATGCTATGTTGTTGGGAGTTCCATTCCAGTTTGGTCAGTTTTACCCAGCTCCCTTTGCCTGCATTACTGGGCATGCAAAAACATTTAAAAGGATCCGTAAATAATCAAAATAGCCAATTTCAATGACAGATCCATTTTGTAGTGAAATCAGCTGGTTGGATTGCATTTGATTGGCTGCAAAGAGGGAGCTGAGAATGTGTCAAGCCACCATTCCCCTTAAATGGACTGTGAATGTTATGCTGCTGAAGCTGAGAGGCAGAGGGAAGACAAGAATTCCCAGAAAAGGGAAAATGGACCAGTCACAATTCTGCTCAGCTTCAGGGCTATAAAAAGAGAGAACAGGTTTTGCCGTGTTGGATACATTGCAGATAAATAAATCACCTGAGATGCAAACACAAACTGCAGCTGGGAAACAGAATTCGAGAGTTGGTCCTGGAGAAGTACAAAGAGGACCAATATTATATTTTAGTTACAAACGTATAGTCTAATGATTTAGACTAGTCTTGAAATGTTCTGCTCATCTTCAGAATCTGGATTTCGCGAACAGCTATTTGAACATCAGATACAAGGAAGAAACCATTTCCCCTCCCCGAGGAACTTGTAAATAATATATTTATCTCTTAGTGCTATTGTTTTAATTTCCTTAGGACATTTACTTCAATCAGAAGTGAACTGATCCCATACTTGGTTAGAAAGCAGTTTTCCTCTCCTGCACAGTTTCAACAGGACCAAAACCACAAAGAGCAAGACCAAAAGAAAAAGGACCAGAAAACAGGTTAGTACAAAAAAAAAACCCCACTATGCAGGAGAAAATGAATGTCACATGGGTAATATTACTCCAATACAGGGAATGCAGTCATCTCCCAATTCATAAGCTCTTTTTAGCCTGCTTCTTGACAAATAAAATAGCTTGTCTCAATTAAAAATCTGGTAAAATATTGTTAGTATGAGCCATATAGAAATAAACACACAGACATTGTTGCCACCAGGGTTTAAAAAGATAAACAGCAACATGGGAAAGGTGAAAGGAAAGAAAATGAGGGTGATCAGTTTGATAATGCCAGAAGTAAGTTAGTGTTCTGTATTACATCCAAACTTGGGAAATTATAATTTGTTATAATAAGGCAGTCAGCTTGTTTAACATATCAGTTTAAACAAACATTGGGTTCCTGAAATTGGCCGAAATAGGGTGTTTTGGTCTGTTAAAGAAAGAAACTACTTTCATTTGACAGCCATATATAAGAGACAGGAACTTATGGGGCCTTGTTCATATATTACAAAAGTACATTATTCTCTTACAATTGAAGCAGAAATTAGTCTTATTTCTAAGAGGAAAAAGCAAAGCATTTTCTTTTGGCTGGTACTTCTTTGTTTCCTTGGTCCCAGTTAAAACAAGGATCTTTAGGGTGTTAGCAAGAGATTTCTTCCAGCCAGTGGATGGGGCCACACTGGTTTTTTCATTGTCATGATATTTTACCTATGGGCCAACAATCCCAGAGACCAATGTTCTTCTGGGCAGTGGCAAAGATTGGAATATTGAGCAATGTGATATAACGTGACTCGTAAAGGATAAATTCAGCCACTCTTTACCCACCCATTCATTCTGTGCAAAAGAAAAAACCGTGAATGTGCCATATATAATGCTCACTTTAATTCCATTTGAAATATTTATGACTTATATATTTGTATTCCACAGACATTTATAGCTTTATGAAGGGTGATAGCTGGTTTGAATTGGGTACAGACAAAATGTGTTGGAACAATTGCAGAGGAGATGTAAAAGAGGCATTCCATGGAGGAAAAATTCGTTGCTATGTTCACATCATGAAAGATGGACTATGTTACCGAGTTAACACTCTTGGACTATATATCGAAGCAAACAGGCAGGTAAGAAAAAAGCAGTTTTTAACTCAGGACTGGTACTTGTGTAATTATAACAATTAAGAGAAGGATAGAATGGGGAGATTAGATTGAAATACCTTTATCTTGGTTACATCATGAAGGGGAAAATGACTGAATGACCAAAATATATTTCTTCGTATATTTACAGTATTTGCATCCTATCTTGTCAGAAATCATTCACAATGACTTAAAACATTTTTTAAAAAATAGAGTGACAAATCAACAGTATGTTCCACAGGTGTCAAACTCGATCACGTCACATGACAGGCCATGTCATCCAACAGATGCATGTACAAATGTGGCAGTGTGAGCGTAGTGTATATTTTTGTCTATAACTCGTGAAACAGCTGCTTATGCATTAGAATTAGCAGCAGAAACTGACCAGCACTTTAGCTTCCTGTTTTTGTACTTAGGAAATATTTCACTTGTTTCAGTTGACCTCTTCAGTCTGCTGCTCCCTTTGTGTGGGCAGGTGGCAGCAGGAGGGAGTAGTTTTTGGGAATAGGAAGTAGAATACTTCATAGAAAAAAAGCACCTTAAAGTTAAACTAAACCTCCTCTTGGCCCTGGTGCTCCCTGAACATTCTGTTATGCAACTGCTTGTCTCACTAGTTGCTTCCCATATAATAGTATCTTTAAATATTTTTTATTATATGTAAAGTTGGGGGGGGGAATAGAAGCTTTTAAGCATATATATTTTATGTTCTAAACAGAAATCTTACATACATATCATGTATTACTCTTAAAAGAACAATTTAAGCCAGTTAATAATAAAAAGAGATGAATGAGCATATACACCAGTATATAATGCAATATAATTTTAAAATAATTATTTTAGTGGGATTTCCAATGGCAAAACACTTAAGACTAAGAGAAATAAGTTATTCAGACTGTCCTATAATTGATAGAAAACAGGTATCTTTCTGGCCTTTTTGCAACCCTAAAAGCAAGTTGCAATTCAAGCTAAAGAGGAAAAACAAAACCAGCAGTTCTTACAAGATTATCTTGAGTACACAGCCACCTTTTTAAAGGAGAATAATAGGATCTGAACCTCACTGACAGGCAACCAGAGGAACTGTGGAATGAAATCAAAGAAGTTACTAAGACATCAGAAAATGGAATAAATCAACTCATACCAGTAGAAATGTTGGAAATTGGCAAGCCTAGCTAAGAAAGACAAAAGACCTCAGGAAAAACTTAACAAAGAACTTCAGAGAGCTGTTTAGAAGAGACAAAAAATAGCATCACAATGACCTTTGTAAATACATTGATGATGGAAACAAGATGGAAAAACAAGGAAAGTCATCCAAAAGAACTCTGAACTGAGAAGATGGTTCCAATCTGAATTTAGTATGTTAATCGACATCAATGAACAGATAGTAACTGATCAGAAAAGATCAAATTTTGAAAGGAGTATACTGAGATATTATACAGTAAAGATTTTTTAAAAGATATTTCCTATTTACAAGAATTTCTAGTACTGTTTAGATCACTATTCAGGTGATTATCAGGTCAGAAGGCTAAAGGAACTGATATGGCAAGCAACTATAGGAGTTGCTTGCCATAAACTGTAGATCTATAGAAATATGGTAAGCAACAAAAGAAGAACCAGTAAATGCTTTAACCAAACTATGCCAGCAAATCTGGAGAACAACAAACTCCAACAATTGGAAGACATCAGTTTATATCAAAAAGAGGAAATTTAACAGACTGTATGAAGTATCATACAATATCCTTAAAAAAATCACATGCTGGCAAATCATGCTGTCATTCAGGACAGATTAGAGCCCTACGTGAAAAGGGAGATACCATATGTTCAAGCTGGTTTCAGAAAAGGGGAACAAATAAAAGACATAATTACTAATACATGCTGAATAATTGAGAAAGCCAAAGAAGACCAAAACAAAATCAATATCTACTTCATTAATTCATGGTCAGTTGTATTGACCATGACACTGTGTGAAATGTTCTTAGGAAAATGGGAATCCTAGAATAATGAATTGTCCTTCCCTATCATAGGACAGGAGGCTACACTCTATGGAATTAAAAGTTAAACTTCTGCTTTAAAAACCAACTAGTAATATTAAAAGAATCGGACTATTGACTAGCACTTGGTAGATAGCATTGAAGGTCTTGGAAAAGATAAGAGTATTGATGCTTTCAACTTTGCTGTTGGAGAAGACACATGAGAACACTATGGATTTCAAAAAACCCCAGCAAATAGATCATAGAATAAACCAATCCAGACTGGTCCCTTGATGTACAAATAACTGGGGTCAAATTATGATATTTTGGATATATTTTGCAAAGTAACAAAGAAGAAATGGCCAATAGCAAGATGAATACATTTCCTTAGTGAAGACCGATCATTCTGGAGAAGGCCTGAGTAATGTTGCCAAGAGTCAGATTGTTGGCAAATAATCTTATTGCAGGATCTAATCTGGGTTGGTCACTGGGACCAGTGGTTTAGCCTTCCAAACTTTCAGACTTGTGCTGGAGCCTATCCGTAGGGAATTTCTCTCTACCAAAAGCTCGGAAGACTAAACCTCTGGTCCCAGTCACCATCCCAGATTGGATCCTGCAATAAGATTTTTCTTAAATCCATATTTCAGGATACAGCACAATCTGTTGCTCAGGGGAGGCTACACAAAAGGCTTAGCCCCCAAATTAGATGTATCTTGCTGGGATCACAAAGAAATAGATGTTAATTACAAACATCTGAGGGTGAATAATTTAAAACCTTCCTGGTGTTCCTGAACATTTAATTGTCATTTTCCACCTATAAAGGCCCTTTGGCATGTTTTCTAAACAATTTTAAATAATTGTTTCTTTGCAAGTGACTTGCTTATTTGCAGATAATGGTGGAGGGAGTTCATTTATTTCTATTTATTTCTAAATGGGTTTATCAGTCAAAATCTATTTACAATTTATCTCTCTTCTAATATTTTTGCTCAGTGTGTAAGGCCAAGCAGTGTTCAAACTTAGACTAAGTTTGACGTAGGAAATAGCTTATGTAGTCTGTAACTTCCTATATAGTCTCCTGAAGCCTAATTAATTGTTGCCTGTTTAAAAAATTAAAATCATCATGCGTAATTAGGACATAAGAGGTTTTACACACACACACACACACACACACACACACACACACACACACACTTTTTATGCATGTCCTTTTTGATCTCTTGAACGTAATAATTTTAATTGAGTAAACTAATGGTAATTTTTATATTAGAAACAGGAGTATGTTTGGTGGGGCATTAATGTATTATTTCAATTTTTTTATTTCAGGTTCCCAAACTGCTGCCTTCACTTTGTCCTGAAGAACCTCTGGTTCATAGTTCTGCACAGATTATTGATAAGTGCATGGTGAGTAGCAAGAAGGGGATAATGAGGAGATAGAGGTAAATAAATATGGCACAGCATTTTATTTTCCTGGTTCTTGTTTCCTGGTAAATATTGTTACGATGAAAGCTCTTTCAAGCTTTCAGGCAATATACCTTCGTATTTTAACCATTTCTCTGCACATCTGAATGTACAGATAATTATAGTTTTGTTTTGTCTTGTTTGCTGAAGTAGGAAGCAGTGGTTACAGCTTCAGAGCAACTAGGATTTTGTATCACTGTCAACTAGTAGATTAAGATTAAGAGTTTTAGAGCAGGTAAGAAAAAAATCTTAGTTTAGGCAAACTAAGTAGGATAGATGCTAACAAATTTCCTAATACTATGAGGATGACACTCTTTTGTGAATAAGGCAGGGGCAATTTCACAGGAAATCTTAAGGTCCATAAAAGATGTATGCATTGCATTCAGACTTTCTGAGAAAGAGAATGGGTCTGGGTATGAGCACAAGGCAAGTAGGATTGTGTGAAATGATCACCTTCCCATTTGATCAAGTCAGGTTTTCTCACAAAAAAAATTTCCTGTTCACTTGTTTGTGTGTTTGTGTAGAACACGGGTGTCAAACTCGCGGTGTCACTTTGCCGTCATGTGACATATCATGACGTTTTTCCCCTTCACGGAGCTGGGTTGGGCGTGGCCTGCACATGACGCATCCGGTCCACGGGCCGTCAGTTTGACACCCCTGGTGTAGAACATGCTTCTCCTAGAACCCTCCTAGAAAATTAAACAGATCATGGGAACAAGACCAACTGTATGCTTGATCTGCTGGGTTGGTATTGCTGAAATGCACTGATTTTTATTAATTATAAAAGTAGCATTTACATCTGTCTAGGTTTCAGTTCGCTAATTCCCTGCAATGGACTATCATATACTGTATGTATTTATAATGTATACTATTTATTCCAGTAGGCTGGAAACAGTTAACTTCAGAGAAAGTGCCAGATGACAGAATTATTTCTTTGTATGTTCTTGAAAAGTGCAGTCAAAAAACCTTAATCACTAGAACATCAATTTAGTAGCTATGGTAGATTTTCAAAACTTCTCCAGTTCTTTTCTACTAATCCATTTAGAGTGCTTTCTATTCTCTAATATACAACAGAAAAAAGTAGACCTTTTTTCATGTGAAAAAAGAAAAAGATGCTTGAGGTTTCATTAAAGCTAATTTGGGTCTCTTCAGTCTGTTAATTGGCAGCTATCAACAATTCAATGAGAAGATATTGTTTAATACTTGGTGGTTCAGTTTCTTTCTCTTCCTCCGTAGGTTGGATCTGACAGCATTGTAGGTGCATCTTCTCAAATAGGCGAAAAGACTTCAGTAAAGCGTTCTGTCATTGGTACTTCATGTTTGATCAAGGACAAAGTTAAAATTACTAACTGCATCATCATGAATTCTGTCAGAATTGAAGAAGGGTAGGTGGCCTTTTGAAAAATCTTTTGTGGTTTTATATAGAGAATTGTAGCATTAGAATCAACTAATTATGGAATATCCAAAGCATACCCTGTTTGGCTGAATGCCACTTCTTTATTCCCAGGAGAGAAAACAGAATTATGAATGAGGATAGAGGCATACACAACAGGGCCACAAGAGGGTACAAAGCAACGTTGTACCATTGTGGTGCAAACTGTACCCCTTTTGTACATGTACTGTATCATGACTGTGCAATTCTCTTTTTATCATTTTGATGAAAGCCTTCATTCCTGCAGATGCCTCTACCTGAGAAATAGTAAAATGCCCTGATATGCAATAGTAAATAAAATTAGTGTTAAAAAGATTGCCATTGGCATATAATATCGGGAAGCTAAAAACAAGAGTAATGCCATGTTTTTTAAAATATGATTCAGAGAACATTTAGAAAATTACAAAGCAGAATAGCTTTATTTCGCATCAGTTGGTGGGAAGATGATATGTTAAAGTAAAATTGCCTGAAGAAGTGTTCGTATCTTCAGATAATGAAGAGATGCTAAATGAATTATACAAAAGTAAGTTATGACCACTAACACTGTACAGCAGTGGTCCCCAAACTTTCCAGCGCTTGTCCACCACTTGTGTGGGTCACAGCCCTATACCAGGCCATACCCCAAGGCTTGGTGACCCCTGCTGTAGAATAGTTTGATTGTAGGTTACTTAAATAAAATTGTTTGCTTGTCCTTTCAGTAAATGTTTTTCCTTCATCAGGCTCCTGTAGAGATACGGCAATTTAATAGTAAAAAGATCCTCTTATAGATTGTAACTATTTAAGATTAGGAAGTCAAAAGAGAAATAAACATTAATCACAATTTTGGAATGATGTATACAAGGTGAAATAGCCATGTTTCCTATTGAAATCAAATATTGTACATGATTGAAATAAAAAGGGATGACAAAGACACACATTTTCAAATGACAGATGCATATCAGTGTGGAACAATGTACATTAAAATAGTTAACACAGATATGGGTAGAAGCAAAAAAAACCCCAGATTCTTTTTTTAAAAAAGGCATATACTGTATATATCAGATGTGGGGATACTATGATAGAGCAAAGCCTGCTGGATGGTTACATGGAATGCATTCTGCGTGGTTTTTCTTTTCGCCATTTTAAAAAATTAATTTAGGGTTAGGGTTAGGGTTAGGAAACTTTTTTAAGAAAAGCTTAGTTTTCTGAAGCACATTGCAATTACAAAACTAGGCTATAGGTACTGTAAATATAATTGCCACATTTAATTGCCGACATACTATAAATTAAATTCCCATACCATAAAGATAAAGGGTAATTTCCAGTTCATCTTTAGACAAGACCAGTTCTGCTGCTACAAAAAACAATAAATAATACTCCTGTTGAGATTCACCTAAGACAGGAGTAGCTCTTTGAAAAGAGTGAAGAATTTAGGACATAAGAGTGTTCAAATTTAATTTTCTAAATCAGAATTTGACAGTGTCTGCTAAGAGAGAGAGTGACAGAGACTTTCATGTGGCAGTGGCCCAATTAAAGCTTTCCTGAAATGGCCTATCAGGTATTAATATCTAGATAAATGACGTTATAAAGAGCAATAAATTATTCTTTATTTTCTCAACTGTTTAATCTTAGGATTGAAAATGTATTGTAGTTTGTAGATCCTTGACTTACCGTATTTTCCGGCGTATAAGACGACTGGGGGGTATAAGACGACCCCCTACTTTTCCTGTTAAAATATAGGGTTTGGGCTATACTCGCCATATAAGACTACCCCTCTTC
>JANHZT010002535.1:455309-469142 GCA_032468215.1 Stegonotus admiraltiensis | reverse complement strand
AGATCAACGGCCCCAGGCCTGCCGGAAAAGCCAGGTCTTCACCGCTTTCCGGAAGGCCAATAGGGTGGGGGCGGTCCGGACCTCAGGAGGTAATTGGTTCCAGAGAGCTGGGGCAGCCACAGAGAAGGCCCTCCCCCACAGGCCCACCAGCTGACATTGTTTAGCTGACAGGACCCGGAGAAGACCAACTCTGTGGGATCTTACCAGTTGCTGGGATTGGGAAAAACAGGGTACTAACATGAGTGATCAGTATGTAAGTAAGAAATATGTTGAGGCAGCTTGGTCATATAGAAAGAATGATCAAATTTCTAAAAAAAGAATTAGTAGATCAAGAAGACAATACGAATTGATAAAATATGGAGAGATATAGTGAATGGTATTGGTATAATTGATATTTAGCAGTATTTTTTTTAATCCCATGCATTATTCCTTTAATTGCTATTTCTTATTTGTTTTTTGCACTTTGCATACTTTTGCTTACCCCAAAAGAGCATACTATAACATATATCAAATGTATATTACCATTATGAATATTATCACTGTATTTCATTTGTAAAAGATCAAGTAAAACAGCTGTTTCTTGCATATTAATATTAATAAAATTATCCAAACATTTAAGAAGGCTTTAATCCCAGTCAGACTCTTTGTTATGCCAAACGTTTTCATATTTCATTTTAAAATTAGTTCCATATTTGTAAATAGCAAGTAACAATTGACAATGTATTTTAAATAAAACTTATTTGGAATCTTCATAATTACAATTAATTTTTCATAATTGATTAAAGTAGTTCCTTTTGGGGGGCATTTCTCAACTGAGAGAAGTTCTGAGCTGAAAATACTGTTGGATGTTTTCTCCTCTTTTTCATATATCAATTTTTACACTGAAGTTCATATTTTACTCCAATATGGATGTAAATTGGGACTATAATTCCCATAATTCTGAGGGAGTCTTTCTGGATTGGGGTTACAGGTAATCCTTGATTTACAACCATTTGTTTAGCAACAGTTTGAAGTTACAACGGCACTGAAAAAGTGACTTACAACCAGTCCTGGCTCTTAGGACCATCGCAGCATCCTCACATCATGTGATCAAAATTCAGACAATTGGCAACCAGCAGTAACAGTTGCAGTATCCTGGGATCACATGATTTGCAACCTTCCCAGCCAGCTTCTGACAAGCAAAGTCAACATAGGAAATGGATTTGCTTGTGTGAATTACTTAACAGTCACAGTGATTCACTTAACCATGCCAAAAAAAAAAAGGCTGTAAAATTGGGTGCAAGTTATTTAAAAACTGCCTTCCTTGACAACAGAAATTCTGGTCCCTTGTTATGGTTGTCAGTTGAGGACTACCTGTAGGGAGTCATGTCCAAGGCACATCTGCTTCACATTTATAACTGAACTGTTCCACAGTCTTTTACCAATAATATAGTGGGCTCCATATACTCTGCTAGAAAAGATACTCTTGGCACACACTCCTGGCATTCTCCGCTTATTCCTCATAGGATCATCCCTGCTGCTACAATGGGAGAGCACAGCAGGACGTGTGGGGCAGACTTAGTCATACCCAAAAGTTATCTGCAAAATATGCTGTCTATAAAGTTAACGTGGTGTCACAGAGGTGAGCACATACTGCTCAAAACATAAACTCTTAAACCTTTTCCAACCTTAGGATGAGGTATGCCTTTCAGTTGTAAAAACTGTATTATAATAATATTTATTATTAACCTTAGAAACCACTGCTTCAAATACATTATTGTACAGATAGCTGCTATCAACACACTTACAAGGGCTAACCAATTTTAATATTTGTAATTTTATAAAGCTGCCCTGCTCAAAATTGAAAATTAGAAGGCCCCAACACAAAGTGCTTGTTGTATAAGAATATAAATTTATTTCTAGTTCTTTATCCTGGATGGTAGGGAAGGACAAAAATGAGGTTGAAATTGAACAAACATACAGTTCTTCTGTTGGCAGTCTTTTACTGTTTGATTTTTCAAAATGTGCACAAAAAGGCATTTGCAAGTAATTTCCAAATGGCTGTATTACAGCTGTCAGTGAGTGGAAGGAACACCCACAAAATGTGCTTCAATTTGTTTTCTACTCCTGTGGTAAATACTAGCCAAATTGCTCTGTTGTGTGGCAGGGCCATAGCGGGAGCTAGAATTATCAATGTGTGCCTGAAATCCTACATACAGTGTTTCCAGCCCTGGTATGCTTCCATCATCCTGTTGTCAGAGATGTTACTCTAGTTTTGCTACCGTAGCTTTCAAAATGAGGATTGTGCTTTACTGATTTTTTCAACTCCAATAAATGTGTGCAGTTATAGATGTTTTTTTAATTCCAGCAATTCCTAACAGAAGAATGATCTGTATGTTTTTATAAAACAACCTGAAAGTCACACAACTTTGACATAGCTATTGAAATATATATTTTTTTTAAAAATAACAAAGTTCCATAGGCTCAGTGTTTTAAAAAAAGATGGGAGAGGTTATTATATTACAAGCCCTTTCACGATATTTCAAACTAACTTGCAGATTGATTAGGATTGGTTTTGCCAGTCAAAATGTTGATACAAAAATGTTATACACCAAAAATATGTAATTCAGGAGTAACTTTAGATATTTTTATTGTCAAAGGTTTGAGACAGCTGTGGCCAAATCTCAGTGACAAAGGAGAAGTGTTTTACTTCCATACCATTTTTATTGGAATTCTTGCACTGTATTTTCAGCACATGTCTTTGAGAAATTCTTGTAGCGTGAGAGTTTCTTTAGGGGAGGAGGGATTATATTATTTTAAATGTATTATTTTGGTGCTTTTTTCTATTTATAGTTTTTATCTTTTTCTTTTTAGTTCTTTAAAATGTTTATCTGAGATAAATGAAAATTCTTTCTTTTTTTCTTTTACCTCTGGAAATACTGGCATTTTATGTGCATCATTGTTCATTATGTCATCTGTAGTTGTTAACTATGAAATTGCTTAGGTATCTTTCCCAGAAGGAATAGATATTTTCTAAATTGGGTGATAACAAATACTATGAAATCTATGAAAACTAGAAAAAAAAGCTGAATCCTAATAGCTATCTTGTTGAATGACAAAAAATCTATACACTATTAATATACAGGATTTGCTCCTGTACTGGTGGAGGTTTACAGTTACATTTTTTCAAATGTTTTAGAAGGTTGGTAAAAATTTTGCTGATTTTGTACAAACTGCTCTCAGATATTCTAGTCAACTGTTGAACTCAGAATCTGACAACAGCATTAGCAGATAGACTATTCATAGATGATATCATGTTTCACTGTCCATCCTGTGCTATCAAGTATCAGAAAAAGGATGAGAAATCTTGCTTACCTAATCTTGCTTACTACTTGTATATTTAAGATGTACCATTCTAGGATTTGTAATGGTTATTTCCTTCCTGCTAATTTGGATTATAATGTGAACTTTTATTCCTTTGACTAGAGTTATTACAAAGTGAATTATCAAGATGGAACTCATCAAAGATATTTTTCCTCTTACGTTTAATTTCACTTATCCTGGGCCTCTCTTATTAGGATTTGAAGTATATCCTGGGTATAAAAGTAGAGATGAGCACAAATCACTATTATATGCTGATGAAATATTATGTTGTAGTGATAATTATCAAGATTCTATATCAAGATTTATATACATAGAACATCATTTTGTTAAATATCAGGTTACTCAATTCATTGAAGTAAGTTTCACGTACTTTTTAAAAACTCTCATTTATCCATGGAAATCTGAAAAAAAATTGTAATTACTTAGTGTTCAATTTTTAGAATATCTTGGAGTATTTATTCCCCCCTGCCCCAATTCCTATTTTTAGATGTAATTCTTTAAAAAAATATTTTTGATTAATAATTATATAAATAGATCTCAGTGACTTTATACAGGATAAATGTAGTAAATATAATATTATTTCAAGATTTATATAAGTATTAGTATGATTCCCATGGTAATACTTGTAAGGTATTCCATGTAGATAGTTTACCAAGAAACTTTTTAAACGGAGAGCCCCCAACATTTTCTTTATCTAAATTACAGATAAAGAAATACAATACAATAAGGAGGCAATACAATGTTTCCAACTTTCAGCTTTCTTATAGAATCCTAGTGGACATAATTATAGAAGTTATTATGGGGCTCCTGATATAACTGAACTTGGTTCCTATTTTCTAGTCAAAACTCTATTTCATGGTATAAGGCACATTTGGAAAATGTTGGATGGAAATGCAACTTTGACTCTTATTCACATGACAGATTTATACATTGGGAAATCTGAGTCTCAAAATTGAAGATAAACCCTTGTAATTCAGTAACAAAGGCATTAATTAGCTAGCCAAGTTTTAAACCATTTAACTTACTGCAAGAGATATTCAGATTGTCCAAAACTATGGAAAATTGCAATGTACTCAATCGGACATGATTGGTTTTCACAATTTATTCAAAATGCATTAGCAGCATCTCTATCCTGAATTATTATCAGCACTGAAATTAGTTTTGGTTGGATGATTCCAAATATATAGTATTTTGAATAGAATACTAATCATCTAATCATAAGAGAAGATGACTTCAACACATGTTTTCCCATTTATTGGACACATTAGAAAATGTGTATAAACCAGTGGATCAATGACATTTTTATCCAGTTGCCCATGTGAGGGGGTGGTTAATCTTCCTGCCATCACTGCTGGAGCAGTTGGAAAGGAAACAGCTGTGTCAGTGCAGCAGGAATAAGAAACCCAGGGAAAGAGCTGTCTATTCAGACTTTCCTTTAGAATTAACATCTCAATAAGAGGCTTTGCCAAGGCAACCTGAGCTAGATGACTCCATCATGCATAACTCTGTCTTGTGTGAAAGGGGAGGCTGCTGGCCTAAGATTGAGTCAAGTCCTTCCTGTTCAAAATATTTCTTCCTTTTCATAGACCTACTCTTCCCTAGACTGTAGGAGACATCAATTTGGCTGTGACCATAGAAGACCAGTTACTACGTGTAGGACAAAAATCGGTGTTCTTATCAAAATCCATTCACATTTCTGAAGCTTTAAGAAAGCAAGATCTCTATTGTGATATTTTAAACTTACTATGGATGACCTGCCTAATTTATCAGCAATATTTCAGTGGAAGAATAACCATAGCAACCAATAGGAGGACTTCCCAGAACATCATTCTAGTCATTGTAAAAAGTTGTATCTTGTTTTTCTTTCTCATTCCCATTGTCTTTTCCTTCTCTACCATGTCTTTTTAGATTATAACCCTGAAGACAGAACTGCCTGCTTTTAATTATTCTGGGAGCTTTCAGATGGAAAATGTGGAGTATTAGCATAAGTAGCCTTGTGGTTCATCATTATGAAACCCCTGTGGAAGGCCTGCGAAATTATTTTGTGGTCCGGCCAACTGAAAGCTACCCATTAACCCCTTACAGTTCTGAATTTCTATCTGCAAATTAAAAGAACAAGATTTCTCCTTTTCCATGTGGACTAGAAACTCAAGATTGTAGACAGTATGATACAACAAGATCTGTGTGAATAAGAATTGAATTTTTATTTTTCTATATCAAGACAGCTTTCCTGTTAATTGTTATTTCCAGAGAAAGAGAATTCACTGCCCACAGGGACAATCTGTTTCATTATTAATAGCTCTTATTCAAGGGACGTTTTTTCCTAATATTTAATTAAAATCTGTTTGTCAGCCAGTCCTGTTCATTGTCTTTATAATTAGAGCAACAAATAATAGTTTTGCTCAAGATAGGCTTCCCATATTGGAAGGCTGCTTTTACACTTCTCTTTAATTCTTTTCCCTTGTAAAACAATCAAATGTGCTTGTTTTTAATAGGATTTGTAGACATCCCAATTTTCTAAGCTGCTATTTTCTGGATATGCATGTGCTCTATTCTTAAAATACAGCACCTAGTCAGGAACATAGTTCTGCAGATGTAGTACAGCTAACACAAAGTGGAGTAAAACAGTCATTTGGTGTTATTTGGGATAAATTGCATTAGCTTTTCATATTGTGTGGCTAGTTCACTTTCATACTATTCATATTCCATATTGTCATCCACGGAGATATCTAAACCTTCTTGGATATGCTGCTATATCTGTACTTGAATATTTGATATTTTATATCTAAATGTTAGATGTTACATATTTGTTTAATTTAGTCTCATTTTATTAAGAGATTAAATTTTCTAATTTAGTTTCAAGCTACTGCTTCATCTTCCAAGATTCAATCTTCATTCATTATGCTTACTGTGTAGTTTAATAAGGATACTGTTGATAATACTTTTTGTTCTTGCTGTTTCAGTACCCATCAGATTATTGATTGCCAGTAAAAAATGATTGAGTTTAATCTGGCAAGACTTATTTTTGACAAACCATTGTTGGCTCCTAGGTATCAATATTGTTAATTATAGAAGTACTTTTCCAATATTTTAGATTTATACCCCATCACTTTAAAGGGACCTCTCATATTTGATATCAAGATCTACCAAAATATTTTTGTTGATGATACCCTCTTTGTAGCCAGATAGATTTCCCTTTCTTTACCCTTTCCTTTTCTGTCTTCTAGGAAGGAGTAATTAAAATATGCTTGTAACTCTCATTCCTCCATTTTCCTACCTAGAACCCCATAAATTTTAGAAATTTTCATAGCCATGTTTTTTGTTCCAACATAGCAGTAAAGGATAGTATTCAGCTGTTTGTGTTAACTCACATCTTGAATACAGGCATTGAAAAGCCAAACACCAGTCATGTTTCAATGGGTGTGCCTTCATTCCTCTTATATGCGGGACATGATCAACACACTTGTGTTTCTGTATGGGTCTGAGTGTTTTCATTAGTGCTTCTTGATTTATTATCTGCCAATAGTCAAGGCTCAGAAGAAAAACTGGTACTACTATAGAAGTCCAATGACATCCAATGCCTCCCGAACTGTTTTGCTTCATGTGTCATGTTCTTGAACATGACACATGAAGCAACCTTATCTGGACTACCCTATCTGGACCGCAAACATCAGATGACAATTAATAGGTCTTTGTTGCCATTTTTTAGACATTTGAATTTCTTCAATCCAAATATGGTGGTTTTGCTTATTTCTTGCCCTTTGTCTCTTCTCCCTTTCATTCATCCAGTATGGGGGGTGGGGGTGGGGGTGTCATACAGAGAAAATACCTGAATCTCCTTCAATATTTTTCCTGCAGAAGGCAAAACTTCCATTTTCTTGGAAGGTAATTTATATTGTTCTTGGGCAGAAAAATAAACAAGGTTCACAGGTCATTCATTGATCGCTCCCTCAATGTCACCTATGCCAGGTTTTCTAAACCCATATAATAGTTTTCTGCATTTCCTTAAACCTCCCCACTATATTTTTTAATATAAAGATTCCCTTTTGTGTGCTTCCTTTGTGATATCTCTTGTAAATACAAATTATTTAATCATGCTCACCAAAGTTGTCAACTGTGATGGACCATCGGCTTTCCAGACTTTTGGATGGAAGATTTTGCATACTCTCATTTATCTACTCTTTAAATGGAAAGAAAGATTTAATTTTCTGTAAACCATATACTTTGCCACTTAAATATATTGCCTATCTCTTGCCCACAGGGCTTCCATCAGGGGCAATGGAAATGGTCAACGTGACAGCTGCAGCCATGGGATTGAAGCCTGGCACCTTTTGTGCATGCATTGTGGATGCACCATATGTAAAAGGGGAGGGGCTTTAATTGCAAAATCATAGATGCTATCTTGACTTTCTGATCCGCTGCAAACGTTCTGGTTCCCCATCACTTCCTCACTTACTTGGTTACAGTAATGATGGTTCTTTAATTTCTGTATTTGTTTTAAATCCTCATATAACTTTACAGGTGCAGCATACAGAATTGTGTTGTGTGCCATCATGCAGTGATAGAGAAAGGAAGTGACCTCAAGGATTGTTTGATTGGAAATAGCCAGCACCTGGAAGCTAATTGTAAGTAGAATCTAACTAGTGATTGTTAAAAGAGCTGATATTGTAATCCAGTATTTCTCAACCTCAGCAATGCTGACTGGGGAATTCTGGGAGTTGAAGTCCACACATTTTAAAATTGCTGAGGTTGAGAAACATTGCTGTAATCCATCTGTGTTCCTGGAATTGTCCTCTGAAGCTATGCAAATGAACTAGTTCAATTTTAATCCACTCTATAGATTTAATAAGACGGTAATTGTAGAAGGAACTGCCAGAAGCAAAGTTTTAGAAGTCCAACACAATTAAAATAGTAAAAGCACTTTTACTCACTCACTGTAGATTAAAATTAAATTTCAAAGTGACAAAATTTGGATCATGTAGACCAGGGCTGTCAAACTCCCGGCCCATGGCCTGGATGCGTCATGACCACGCCCATGCCCAGTTTAGTGAAGGGTGGTAAAGTTCTGATACATCATGTGATGCCACCTTGACAACGTGAATTTGACACCCCTGATGTAGACAGTAGTAAACTGCACAAAATATTGTTAGTTAACCATTTTTATGAGACCATTTGAATATTTGCAGAAAGTAAGAAGGTTGGGATAGATCTTTGGAGAGAGCTTAATTGTTAAAACCCTGTTTTAAAGCTAATTCCAATAGTTTATGCCAGTCCCTTATAAAATGATACCAGCTATTCATGCTTCCGGAATCTTTTTACTAAGTGTACTTTCTGGAGCCAAGAGCAAAACATTAGTTCAAGTGAGAACACGGTTTGGCCAGATTCAAACATATATGTCTACCAATGTTCTTTTTCAGCGGTCTGGTTTAAGTATTATTGTTAGAAAATCAAGAGACAATCTCTCGACAATGTATTGCAAATCACTTACACATGTACTTTCCCCCTAATCCTGTGCTAATCTATGGGTGCCTGTGTATATAAGCGAGCTATGCTCAGACGTTACTCGCTCTGCCAAGTTACACAGTGTAGCCTTAGCAACTGCTGCGTAGTTTCATTGATCAACATGATGTTCTGTGTTGGGATCTAAGCAGTTCATGCTAGGATCAAGGTGAAACAGAGTTATTCAGATTAAAAGTATGCCCACAACAGACTTATTTTAAGAATGAAGTGCTTTCCTTCATTACATTTTAAGGAGTGTTGGCAACTGTCCCATATGAATTGATGAGGTCCAGTCTGACAAAGGACAGCTGTCTAAACTATCTCTTCTCACCCTGAAGTTTTGTAAGGAACATCTGAAGTGATGAGTCTTCCTTTGCTTAGGTGTGGGCCTGTGAAAAAACTATAGCACTAGCTGGTTATGGTGATGGAGGGGAGGGGGATGTTTAAAGTAATCCACCACCCCCACACACACAAGCAATGTGCTTCTAAGGTTTTCAAAATTTGTAATGGAAAGACTGGCTGAGTTTGTATATACGCTGTATTTACACTTATTGCAGAAGTATTTACACTACGTTTTGTCATTTAATTTGGACACTAAGGCAGTTAACTCTCCAGAGTATGAACAAACCCTGTGCAGGATTTTTTGTATCTTGGATTTTTGAACAAATTTATCCCTAAATTTGTGGATCTGAAAATTAGAGATGGATAATATTTTAAAGCAATCAGTAACATCTTTTGGAAAGTCAGTCAGACAGTCAGACACATAGACATATATGTGCACGCATGCACACACACAAGCTCACACACAAACGTACAGCGTTCCCAGGAAGTCTAGCTGACTTCATCATTTCTTTTGATATGGAAAGTGTCCTATGCCTTACTTCTGTCACTTGGATGTTGTTTTGCATTCCATCATCAAAGTATAGCTTGCTTCAATCTCTCTTTTGCTTTAAACATTGGCTTTCAAGAATAAAGTAACCTTCTTTAATCCTTAAGGCTTAATATAGATCTGAAGGATGCTAATTCAGGAAAATATATGCCTAGCATTACAGAGTAATTTGTTTGGTGGCTGGGCTATTTTTATGGCTAGAAAAAACTATTTTCTATCTTCGCTTTATTCTGCTATAAACGTAATTATAGCTTGTCTTTTTACCCCATATGTTTTCTCTCTTAATTAAATATTTGGTAACTTCTTTTCCCTTCTTCTTTTTCCTTCTTCTTCCTTTTCCCCTCTAATGAACAATAATTTAAATTATGAACCATCAGCAGTTTTATTATCTTCATATGAGCCAGGTACAAAATGGAATTGTCTTTGAGAAGCTACTATTGGATTTTTTTTTCTTTTTTCGGTTTAAAATATTCAGAATATTCCTACTTAGCTAAAGTATCACAATATTATGTTTTATTATTTAATTATTTTATGTTTAATTAAATCACTTCACTTTGCCATTTTATAATCTTTTCATTGCAAATTCTTATTTATATTCTGATACATATTTCTGACCCTTCTTTTCCAAGGGGCTGAAACACTGCCTCCTTAAAAAAAGAGTTTCCAGAACTATGGACGTACACCTTTTACAATAGTAATAGTTTTTGAAACTCAAAATCTAAGATCTTTTTAAAAAAGAAATAAGTATTGTGCATAAACAATCGTTGCTCATTTGAGAAGTTGCTTTATTACGGCGCTGCAAGTTAAAGAAACATAACAATCAAGATAAATTGATGGTATCCATACTGATATATATTCTGCTGTCTGATGTCCATAACATACATAATTCGCTTCTACATTATGTTCAATCAGATTCTCTTTAGCTAGTAGCTGTCAGTGGTCCTAATCCAAATTCCAACAGAAACCATGCCCCGACTGCTTGTCACCTAGAGATTTAAAATTCATAATTCTTCTGTAATAATGATTATCCTTTAGTCAAGAGGTCGAGAGAAAGTTGCTTTGAATGCAGAAGTCTATCCTGGATTACAATCCACCATAACAGGAAACAGTTCTGTGTGGCCTGAGATTCTTTGTAAACAGCCTATGTGAGTCAGAGACCTTGTTGTTAGCGGTCCAAATCACCATATGACATTTGTATAATAGCAACTGTGCATCTGGAAGGTCTTAGAAATTTAACTCTAGGGAACCGGCTGTGTACATGAAGTGGCATCTGTATATGACCCAACTCTCTGATTGTATATGCAAAAACCCTCGTCAAGAATCTGCAGTCACATACATCTCCTGTTATTGCTTCCTACTTTCCCTTCTAAGGTGGGTTCGGGAGCCCTTCAGATGCATGTTGTCATACATGCATTTGAAAGTACAAACAATTAAAGATTTCCCAGACCACCAGCTTTTACGCTCACTAGTGACGACGGCAGAGCATTGCTGCACAACTTGCTCTTTCCTTTCTCTGCCATCATTTAAAAAGTTCTCACAAAGAGTAACTAGTGAAGCAAACAAGATAGAAGTACTTTTGCTGTAGAGAGGCACCTACCTGTGAAAAGGCAAAGTAAGGTAGGACAAAGAAAAGGCATTACAAAAACATAGCTTATCTTCTGGCACGTAAATAATTCTTCCTTGTTCAATAAGACTCTTCAGCAAGCAATCTATTTATTCAATCTTTTATAACTGTAAAAAGGTGAAAAAAGAGATATTTGATATTCAAAAATCTTCTCTTCATCTTGCTACCACTATAGTTAATTTTAAAATGTATCCACAAATAGGCCTTTTATTCAGCTACATATATACAGAGAGTTATTTATATGCTTTTTATCTGCAGAGCAGCATTAATGTAGTTTAGCATATTACAAATAGTACAAAAACTCCCACATTAAAATGCAGTGTTTAATTATAGTGTATAAAAGTGATAGCCTTCAGTTACAAATGCAAACTATAAGTGATAGGATAATTAAAATCAAGGACCAGGGGGAAAAAACTTGTCAAATACAGCAATGTTTCAGTCATTGTTTTTTTTTTAAATTATCCATTTTACTTATCCTGTTGGAGAGAGAGTGAGTTCTAAAACATTAATTCCCCTGCTCTGATTCTGAAGATAAACCCAGGGCTCATCAGGACTCATAATTCTACAGAAGATATTAATTCCCAAGTAACCACACAGAGAGACACACTTCCCCTAGATTAATGTAGGCAACCTGATATCATAGACTAAAATCTATGATATCCTAAAATCCCTCCTGGGTGAACATTATGGAAGTTGTAGTCCAAACTATCTGCAGTTCAGTAAACTACATTCCTCAGGCCAAGGTATCAGGGAGTTTGTGGGAAAATATCTTAAATACATATGCTTTTTCCCCCTCACAGTGGGTTGTATGAGTTCAAGTTCAAGTTCCCCCTTGAAAGAAATCTCCTTTTTCCCTTTCCCCTCTCTAGTGAGTCCACTGAGCTCCCCCATTTTGATTGTTTCTCCTAAGAATATCGCTTCTCTTTCCTTCTGTCCTGGCTTGCAATCCTTGGAGAGGATTAAGCTTCCAGTTTGCCCTGGCACCTACGGAATGTTTTCTTTCCCAACAAAAGAAAGAGATATCAGACCTTTGGTAGACATAAGCGGTGGTCTTCCTTCTCATTGAAAGCCTCTCATGCTTTCTTGGCTTTGAGGTATATGGGAAGCAGTCTGGGTCAGCAAGTGGTTACTGTAGTTGTTCTTGCCTCCATAATAATTACAGCACATAGATATCATGTCAGAAGTATGGAAAAGTGTGACAGTGCAGGTCTTGGAGGAGAGTGGTTTCCTGCTATAGATAGAAAAAATGGTATGTATTCCTCATGTTGATTGGAGTTTATTCATTGATTTAAATCATTTATTTCCTGCTTTCCAGGAATAGAAATTTTAAATAGGTTTACAATTAAAAGTTACAGTTTAAACAATAAGTTAAAACATTTAACAAAAACATACTTTAAGGTACTATATTTTTTTCCTGTTCAATCTTGTCCAATAGGACTGCCTGGACAAATCCCTGCTATTTTCTTGGCAAAGTTTTTCAGAAATGGTTTGCCATTGCCTCTTTCCTAGGACTAAAAGAGTGACTGGCCCAAGTATACACAGCTAGCTTTGTGCCTAAAATGGGACTAGAACTCAGAGTCTCTTGGTTTCTAATCTGATGTTTTAACCACTCCACCAAACTGGCTCTCTAGACACTACCCTGTTTCCCCGAAAATAAGACATCCCCTGATAAGCCCAATCAGGCTTTTGAGCGCATGTGCGAAAATAAGCCTCCCCTGAAAATAAGCCCTCCCCAAAAATATTTAAATGCAGAGCTGGAAATCAGGTAAGACGGCAAGAGGAGCCCCATCTTGCTCCACGCGCCCCAAAATAATAAGACCTCCCCGAAAATAAGGCCAAGTGCTTATTTTTGGGTTCAAAAAAATATAAGACAGGGTCTTATTTTTGGGGAAACATGGTATATAAATAGTGAATAAAGTGAAAATCAAACAGTCAAACAATAGAAACTTAAATCTAAAAGCAGGAATGAAAAATTTAAAATCAGAATAGCATTAACACATTATTTAGAGGCTTGGGAGAATTTTTTAAAAGTCTTTCCTTGGTGCCAAAATATACAGTAAGGTCTGGCTGCTATAGGCAACCATCAGGACTCACTATTGTTTTGCAGAAATGTTTTCTCTCAAGTACATTCAAAGGAAGCCTGCCAATCAGTTGATAAGTGAGCAGTTTTGGGGTATGGGCTTAGTGCTGTTCTGGAAGCCAGCAGGCAGGTGTAGGGTATAGGGTGGCTTCGTGCCACAAACATCAGAGAAAGGGTTGGTTTTTTCTCTTCTGCTTCACCGCACAACCCTGCACCACCACCATCATTGCTAGTCAGCTGCTCTTCGAGAGGCTGATCCAGGTCTCAGAACCAGTAGGAGCCTTGGTGGAGCAGCGGACTAAAGCGGACTAAAGTGCTGTTAAGTAGCACTTAGCTGCCAGCTGCCTGCAATTACTGTGAGTTCAAATCTCACCAGGC
>JANHZT010002535.1:253486-264335 GCA_032468215.1 Stegonotus admiraltiensis | reverse complement strand
TTCCTGCCGGCCGAGCAGCCCAACACGTCCCACCCCACCCCACCCCACCCCAATGGCAACAGCTGCTTCCCTTCCCCGCCGACTCTTTATCGAGAGGGGTGGCAGGTGGGGCGGGGGAGAAGCAAGACACGCCAGGCATGACATGGCTCCTGCCCCTTGCTTAGCCACCTGCGCCCTTTAGGGATGCAATATGGAGGTGGCAGGTGGGGTGGGCGAGAAGCGGGACGCAGGTCTTACCTTTCAAGCTCTGTCACTTTCCTCACCATTGTGTCCAGGGAAACACACTGTAAAAGAAAACCTTATCATGAGTTCAAGAAGTTTGACTGAACTCGCAAGAAGGCTTTATTTTACAGCGTGTTTCCCCGACACAACGACGAGGAACATGACAGAACTGGAAAGGTAAGACCTTTCCCGCTTCTCGCCTGCCCTACCAGCCCCCCCCCCAAACTGCATCCCTAAAGTGGGCAGGTGGCTAAGCCAGGGGCAGGAGCCCTGTCATGCCCAGTGAGGGGGGGAGAAGAGACAGCAAGGGGAGCCCCGTCTCGCTCCACATGTCTCACTTCTCCCTCGCCCCACCTGCCACTCCTCTCAATAAAGAGACAGTGGGGAAGGGAAGCAGCTGTTGCCATTGGGGTGGGGTGGGACGTGTTGGGCTGCTCAGCTAGCGTGAAGAACAGGGAGGGGAGGTGACAGCAGCAACGGGACATCAAGTCCCACGCTCACTGCCTCCTGCACCCCCAAAATAATAAGACCCCCCAATAATAAGGCCAAGCCCTTATTTGGGGGGGTCAAAAGAAAATAAGACCCTGCCTTATTTTTGGGGAAACACGGTATATTTTCAAAATAAAGGATAAAAGCAATTTAATTTGTTAAAATAATTCTGCACTGGACGGCTACTTGTTTTTTTCACTCTGGAATTTTTGAAATGAAAATTTTTGCTAATTTAATTTTGCAATTTCAGACTGCAGAAATGAGTTTTGTTCATTTCAGTTGAATTGCAAAAAACCTACTTTGTGACAAAACATTACACTTTCATTAAAGCATATTACAACTTTTATCATGTTTTTGACATCTTGACAATTTAACAAATATTTAAACATTTGCAATATGGATATGCAAGTATACAAAAAGGTCCCCTTGAAATATGTTTTGTGTTTTACAGCAATAAATCATTTCAAAAACATAACATTGTTGACAATTCACAGAACTCTCTGCTAAGAAAAGGAAGCAAGTGGAAAATATGTAAGCAAATAATGCCCCAAAATCCAACTCATTTTAAATAGCTTTTCAATTTCTGTCATACAGCAGCCTCCCAGGGAACTCTAACTCATAATTTAAGACACTCTCCCCCGCCCCGAGATTTTTCACATACAAACTACTGAAATAACAAGAGCAACCTTCTAACTGGTAATAAAGCAGATCATCTTCCTTTAGGAATATTTTGCAAATTGCTCAGAACACCAATTGCTTTCTCTGAATTGCCTCATTGCAACAAATTATTTAACATCACATATTTTCCCAAATATTTCAATAAAGTAAATTTTCTCCACAACATTAATGGGTGTTCTCTGAACAATATACATGTGCACTGTGCAGAGATACTAAAGAGCCGAAGCCATCGACATATCCTATTTCTATAGGATTCTATCTCTTAATGGAGAAACATATAAACACACAAATACACAGAGACCACTTACATATGCGAAGATGTTATCCACAAAAAAAACTATGAAGATTTCTGTTATAAGAAGTTAGGTTTACTACAGCATCTTTTTAAAAACTACCTGAACACCGTTAGCCTGTAGGGTCTTTGGAAACTGAGGTCTCCCAATATTAGATTGATGTCATCAAATACAAATTTTGATTATTGGTTTTACATTACTTTTGATTGACATGCATATTTTGAATGGTTCTTGTTTTTATTTTTTTTAAAAAAATAGAACTATTATGAGCTATATGGTTTTTGGCAGTACAGAAACAAAGCAAACCAATAAATATAATTCAGAGTAGTCCCACTAAAGAAATAGTGGTCTTTTTATAAAAGTTAGCTGCATGGGGAGAGTTTTTCTGTGGGATATCATTTGTGGAGAGAGAGAAGTTAATTCACCCTCTGGATCTGTGACCTTCCCAATTACTTTGCAAGTTAACAAAAGCCTCCCATTGTTTTAAGATGAACCTTTTCCCCACCTGTCTATGGAATGTGAGAATGTGACTATACTGTAGGGAGATTATTAGAGAGTCTTATTACCGTGGCTAGCCTATGGGCTGCCACTCACCAATCTATCAAATCATATAAAGATAGGCTTTTCAAAATATTACTGAAATTGTAGCATGTCTTCAGAATTTTGGTCAACTTATTCCTGAATCTGTCCTTCAGTCTCTAGCTTTTTAAGAGAGAAAATGTCTACAAATGTACAGTAAAATCAAACAAGTCCCTTCATTGTCTATAAGAGAAGTTATTCCCCACCCATATACTCATTCCAGTGGTGGTCCCACTTTCTGCAATGTATGAAATGCTGTTAAAAATCTGTATTTTTTAAAGTCAGGCCTGTCTCTGTCTCTAATGACTGCCTTCAATAAAATGTTTCATTCTTCTGGCCACATAATGCAGATTCAGCTGTTGTATCTAAAACAGATTTTGGCCAGCTGTAGCATACCACTGTATTTAATTAATTAAAACAGTACTGCAAAGTGAAGTGCCTGTGCTGTATACCAAGCATCCTGAAATATACTATATCTGTATTTCTATGCTCCATGCACTAATTGTGATTTGTATCCGACAGTTAGAAGACAATAGTGAACTACTGCACTATTGCACATTTTCAAAGCAGTACCTTAAACCAGAAAGGCCAGAAGAAATTGGAGCAATTTCTTTTGGGATTGTACAAGTAAGCTTTTCTAAAGAATAAAGAAATCTAGATCATATAATTTTTTGTAAGAATGGTGAAAAATTGTAATTAAGCAGGAATAATTGCTAGTAATTTATTTTCTACAGAGGATATTGTACAAAATGGATATTATGACCCCAATACTGTACGAATATAATATCCATATCCTATTATTGCCAATTATGCCACCTCAACAATAATCTCATCATAAAATCCCATGGAGGAAGACATTTCTACCTATCTTTCTTAATCATCTCCTCTCTTCTCTGTTTTCATTCTGTGAAGACAAATTTTCCAGAAGTAATATAACTGAAATAAAACAAGACATTTTCATTTTTCAGTACTGGCTACTGAAGTTATATTTTTTCTCTTCCACCCATATTTACCCTGTTTCTTCCAAAATAAGACATCCCCTGATAATAGGGTCAATCGGGCTTTTGAGTGCATGGCAATAAGACCAAAGGCTTATTTCAGGGTTTAAAAAAATAAGACATGGTTTTATTTTCAGGGAAACATGGTAACAGAATAAAAAAATGCTTTTTGATGGTATCTGTACCTTGTGTACTGGACAAATCGCTAATGTAGAACTTGTGTATACCAAGATGTCCTCTTTGGACATTTGTTTTGTGACTGGTCATGCCACTACAACAGCTATTTTGTGAAGAGGCAATCTAGATCCCATAATCTATCTCAAGGGATTGTTGCAGCAGGAACAATAGGAGGAGGAAGCATCCCATATCATATCTTGAGTTCCTGAGTGAAAACTGGGATCGAATGACTGAATAAGCACTCAAAAGAGTTGGGGATCTCTGTAACAATTATACTGTTTGATAAGTAGAATAAGAATTACTTCAAATTACTTCAAAGAAGTTTGCTGCAACAAACTGAGCTTGCCTTGCAGAAAGAATTACAAAAACTTATTAAAAATATCTTAAGGAATCTGATTGAATTAAATGTTAAAATATATACCCTCAACTGCTTTGACCACATCTAAATTGGTAACTGTTTTATAAATCTCAACACTTCCTGTATCTACCTGAGGCAGACAAATTGATGACATGGAAAATTAATTAAAACAATCCCTATAAATCATCTCTGTATGATTACTATTTCTTGCAAGCAAAAGACAGTGATGGGGCCATTTTCGCTGTCTTGCAAGCCTAGCATTTTTTTCCATGGTAACAATTGCTTTCAGATATTGAGCAAATTATTTAAGCCAAAAAATTGATGCTTGCATTGTAAGAATTTTATCACTGAACAAAATTAGGCTTGCGGGCAGAGTGGCATTGAAAGACAATATATTACATATGTAACTAATATCCTACTGGATGGAAATAGAAGGGAGAGGCCGTAAGAGGCAGGCAGAATTTTTCACCTGGCCTATCATAGGTTGGAAATATGATGCTACAGATACCTTGTCATTTCTTACAACAATAACTGTGTTAATGTAAATACATAACACTCCATGGTACTTATTTCAGAAGTCTTAATATGCAAATGATTTGTGGATTTTTCAATTTTTTAAAAATTAAATGCATATAGAAATTTTCAATTAAAATTACAATTTTCATATAAATCGACAAGCTTTGCAATCTTGTTGCAATAAATAACTAAGCTGTTAAATATTAACTTGGTTGAAGCCAACACATGGAAGCATTTTGCAAATTTTCTTTTTCTATAGCTTTATGGTTCCACCATAAATACATCTGCATTTTTGAAAGTTAAATTCTTCAGGTTGCTTGGCTCTAAAAATTGTATTTTATAAACTACAAGAGATCCTGTATGGTCTAGTCAGTGGTTAAGGTACCAGGCTAAAAACCAGGAGACCATAAGTTCTAGTCCTGCCTTAGGGATAAAAGCCGGCTAGGTGATTTTGGGCCAGTCCTTCACTCTCAGCTCATGATGTCAGGCTCAGGCAATAAGCCAGTCAGTTAATTCCTGTTGCAACCAATGGAACAACGCTTAGCTGATCTGAAAAAAGTAGACCCTGAACTTGCAAGAAACAAGTGCAGTGGCAAAACTGGATATTAAATTAATGAAAATGAAATACAACTGTCATAAATTAACAACTTCCAGATAGGTAAATACACAAAGCTTAATATATTTCATGTTTACTGTAATCTATATGTACTGTATGTCTTTTCCTAAATTATTTATGTATCATAATCAACATCCAGAGCCACTTTGGGCAATGAGGTGGACAGCATCTAAATGTAAGAAATAAATTTATTAATTATTATAATTAATTATTAATTATTATATAGAAATATTAATATTTACATATTACTGTTTTGTAAATATACATATTTTAATAATATATATCAATATTAATAAATAATAAAGAAATAAGCATGCATCAAGATTACACAATTTAACAATCATGTATGATATATTACATATTCTCTTAGCAGCTTTTACAAAGCATCTGACAGAATAAATTGAAGATTGACAAAACTTACTCCTGAGCATTTTTTGTCATAATAATCTTCTGTTCATCAGCAAGATAACTCCAAAGATGAACAGAATAGAATCAAACTTCAGGTGAGAAAAGAAACCAGGAGGAAATCAGACAGATTTGCCTGGATGGAGGTTGAAGAAAAATTCAGGGAAAAAAATCCCCAATGCATCCCTGTAGGAAAGACAGTTGGGCAGTGGCTCGGAATGTTGCTGACTCCTTCATATTAAGCAACATCCTAATCATATGAACCATCAGATATATTATTAACTTATTGGGAAGTATTCCATAAGCTATGTTCTACATACTTTTCTACTTTGTTATTCTACTCTTCTGAAAGATAGACAATTAGATAGACAGACAGATAACCTTTCTTGTCATTTCTTTTTTACCATGAGCACACTGGCACACATTAACTATTCTGGACAAAAATATGGAGAGCAATATGAAAAAAGAGCTACATGGACATGAGTAACTTAACCCTGTATACAGAATGAGCCACCCTTGCTAGTATCAGTTAGAATCCTATTGCATAGTTTCAAAGCCCAAAGACAAGGTGTATAAGACAGCAGATTTTCATGGCTGTGATTTCAGCATCAATAAGGGTTCCCACAAGAGATGTCAACACACTGACCATGCAAAATGGAAGACGGTCAATAAAAAGTAGAAGGCAACAACCAGCCAACAACCTTCCTTGTTTTCTCAGTGATTGTCAATCAGTGCTTTCTTATTTCAACAAAAGAGTGTGTGTGTGTGTGTAAGAAGATTATAGATTATTTTAAAATGAAGGTCAAACTTCCAAGGAAGCTGGATTTTACTCACTCAGATTTTGCTGAAAATGATTCAGAAATCATAAGGTGCCTTATGGTTCTTAATCTTGTTACCCTAGTTAAGTTCTTTGGTTGAAGCATGCAAATGCTGTCTTAAACAAATAGCCTCAGAAAGAACTGGGTTATCTCATACCGTAAGAATGTTACTGATGTGACATCAGTATACAGTTTGAGAAAACAGATACACAATTTACCAACTACAATCATGATTGATTGATTGATTGAATGGATTTATTTATTTAGCATATGTACTGCAATCATTAACCTCCAGCATCACATTTAAATGACATTAGAATTCACAAAGTCTAAAAACATGAAAACCTAGCTTTCAGAAAGCCACACTACTAATGCTTTTAAGGTTTAAAAAAAAACAGATTTAGAAGCTGTTTTCTATAAATTTATCATTTATGAAATAGAGTCGGACATATGGTATTCTCTAATTTAATGCAGATGGAGAAGTTTTCATTCATCTTTTCAAGTGTGATTCCAATAAAAGGGAGTCAGGCTGCTGCTGGAAGTCATTCTTACATAGAAGAACATTAAGAGCTGTATTTAACATAAACGCTTGTGGAATACAATCCCCTTCCTCAAAAGTATGGAATATTATCCTCAGACAGAAGTACGTATAAATAGTCCATTTGTTGGGAAAGGATCATAGCACAGAGGTCTCAAAACCTCCAATCATAGTGTGTGACTTTTATCTTACAATGCAAACCAAAGATCTGGGTCTGAAGGCATCAGATTGGCATCCCATCACACTTTTTTACATTTCAATTTTAATTTCAGTTATTTTCATAATTGAACCAAATTACCACTTCACATTTCATCTGCTATTCATTTTACAATACACAATATACATCATTATATTTGCTTTTTACATTCACAATTACTAATATTAATACAGTTCCCTTAGCTCTACTAATATATACCTTATTTCCCTTCCTCCTTTCCACTATTCTTCCCCTTTCAACCATTTTCTCTTGGTCTCTCCAGAATTCCACTTCTTAATAATTTTCTCCCTTCATCCCATTCTTGTCTTCTTCTTTTTTTTTTCTTTTTATATTTATTATATCTTTTCTCCTGAATCCTTTCTCTAACTTTTGAGTCTATTACTCGCATAATTCACCCCCCGTTTTTACTTAATATTTTCCCATTTCCTTCTCTTCCCTTTGATTGTTTCTTTTTTTGGAAAATATTCCTCCCTATCCATTCTTTTTTTGCCATTGTAAATTCCAGTGTAATCATCTAATTTTTTACCTTCAATTTTTTTACCTTCAATATTATTTTCTTGCTTCTCATTTATATTCTCTTTTTCCTGTTTAGTGTGTTCTAGCAAAGTTTCTAACTTTTTATTGCCCTTTATTGATTCACACACATTTTTAGGCATCTCAATTAATTCCTCACATATCCAAGACTCCATATTGTCAATTTAAAAAATTATTGATATTTTAACTTATGTTTAATTAAGATTTAAGTCCATATAGTCTCTTTTTTATTTCCAGATGATATCCAATACAAATGTTTGTCCAATCCACTCCAATTTAAAGCTTTGTTTTCCACCTGCTTTAGAAGTCGAGGCCAAGCAGCTTAAGTAGAAACAAAAATTCCTCACAGCTCTTGTAGTGATCAAGGTCACTGTTGTTATTCTTTCAATTTAAGTCGGTCGTTATAGTGCTTTCTTTCCACCAGCAGATACAATCCACAATTCTCAGAACAAAAAAGTATCCAATTTGCAAAAGTATTTTAAATCCACATAGAAAATACTTTCTCTCAAATTTCTTTTCCTTTTATTGTTTTTAATTTCTCCAAATTCAGTTTTAGATCCAGATGTAAAATTTCCTTTCTTGGGCTTTAATATTTTAATAGTTTAATGTTCTTCCTTCAAATTTCAAAACTGTCAAAATTATTTCAAATCCTCAGTAAAAAATACTTTCCCTTGGGTTTCTTTGTCTTGTATTGGTTTTAATTTCTCCAAATCCAATTTTAAATCCAAATATAAAGTTTTCTTTTCTGGGCTTTAGTACTTTCACTTCCTCTTTGTTCTTCTCCCTCCATTAAAATCCCCAAGTGCCAAGTAGCTGCTCGTTTCCTCACCAGGACACCATTTTTTTTTTAAAAAATCCCTTTTTTACCTGTGAGTTGGCCAATCACTCACCCGGTACCAGTACTCCGTTCAAACACTGCTCCTGTGCAAAATCTTATTCTGGTTGCCCCAGCTTTAAAGCGGTCATTTTTAAAGGCCGCCAACCCTGCCGCCGGTTCAAAGAGCTGCCTCTGACCTTTCGAGGAACTTGCCTGTTCCTCTTGGTCATCCGAGGCGCCTCTCCTTCTTCACCATCCCTACAGGATGGTTCTGGTCCGAAGACACCCCCAACAATGGTTTGTCTGGCTAGATTTTCATGAGGCTCGTCAGAGCCCACTATTTTCCAGCCAGTCTCACCGCAATGTTTCCGGTTTCTCTTGCATCAGATTGGCATCAATGTTCCTTTAGGGTTGACAACTACCTGTAAGCAGGAGTGTGAAATATGTGGCTAAATGTGGGACAAGTTGAAGGCCAGCCAAACTTTTCAGCACTCCTCCTATGGCTTTAGGGTATGAAGAATGGCTCCACACCCAGGCAGGTCACACTGAGGGATATCCCAGCTCTGTTTCAAGGCATCAGTACCTGCATACTCATTGCAAGGGCCCAGATTTGCATTTCTCATCCTAAATCTACAGCAAGAAGGGGCTGCAACAATGGCAATAGTGGTAGGAACAGGTCCTGTCTCTGATTGCGATGGTACCTTGATGTAGGACTAGGAGCGCACCCATTCTTTGGCTTGCCCCATCAGAGCAAAGAACTGCATTTCTCCAGTTTAACCTGATGCAAAAATGAGCTGCAATACCAAATGAGATAGTTAACCTATCCTTGCTGTGATGGCCTTGCTCTCTCACTCTCTCAGGGGAGACGTCACTCTGCCCAGATTGGTGAGCCCAGTGCAGGACAATAGCCCAGGCCCAGCTCTGACAGAAGTGGAGGAAGGAACTGTGCCTGGACTTTCAGCACTTGTGAATTAAACAGATTAACAGAGTTGGAAGGGACCTTGCAGGTCATCTAGTCCAACCCCCTGCCCAAGCAAGAGACCCTACATCTGCCTCTACCTAGGATCAAACTCACAACCTCCTGATTGTGAGGCAAGAGCTCCACCTCTAGGCCACTGGGTCTTGTCAATTATAACAAGGCTCCCAGAGTCTTATCCATAGAACCAATGGCTCCCTAACTAGGAGCCATTCCCACACTCTCAGTCTGATTATCAGTAAGAATTTCAACTATCCTGGCACAACTATCGTTGTAATCTAAATAGCCAAATAAAATGAGAAGAAAATAACAAAGGTTTTTTTTTATTTAATAAATTTATGTTTACTGGCATACCAGGAGACTTTGTTTTCTTAATTTTGTACTAGCTAGATTTTCATATCAATGTATGAGAAGGCATAAGCATTGGGCACCTTGGGCTAATGAACTAATTCTCAAAAGGCTCTTGGAATTATTTGAGTACAAAATCCCTACCACAAAAAATATTTTTAGATCAAGGGACAGCAACTCTAACAACAGAAAAAGATCACTCTTCTATACCAGTGATTCCAAATTGTAGTCTGTGCACTATCTGTGGGCCCAGAGTCCACAAGGTATCCTTTACCATACTTGCATTCACTGTCAATCAGTGCTCAACCACCTCAGAGCTTGCCTCGCCATGTTCCCTGCTGGCTGGCTGCTTCACAAAATAAATCACTGTTAATAACATACAAGGAGCAAAGCAAGTAGTAACATTCAAAACCTGGTAATAGTGAAACAGTCTCAAGTGTAATGGTTGTATATTCTTCTGAGCTATGCTAAGTGGAACTGTGATTTTTCACAAGCATCCCCAAACTCCACAAAATAAATTTGCAAATAGAACAAATGTTGTATATGTTAAAATTGAATTTCATTGAGCTGGTCATGCCTTATCTCCTTAGTACTCAGAGATTTCTACTGAGCTATGTTCCTGATCAGTGAGCGAGTGAATGCTAAGAATTATTGTAATACTGTGAGCACATAAAAAATATCAAATAATGCTTAAATACTTAATTTGGTTTAATTTTTTGATACAAAAAAGCTTTAAAAAGAGAACAGACAAGAAGGCATACATAAATTCAAATGTAATCATTATGTGATGAAAAACCTAAACACCCATGCTCTTAAAGATATGTTTGTATGATTGAGTGATGCCCCAATTTCCTTAAGATTTAATTAGTGATTCATATTTGAAAAAGTTTAGAGAATACTGTCCTGTAACAATCAAATCACAGTGGAATTCATAAATCCTAGAAGGGTATATTCAATAATCAACGAACAACAATTGTGTATGAATTACAAGAGGATTGCCGCATCAAACTTCTTCTCATACATTATTACAATTTTACTAAAATTAATATTAATACAAATAGCTCTGGAATTCTGAAAGCTGGGTAACTAACAATCTACTTTTTTTTATTTAGACTTCTATACCGCTTCATAGTGCTTTACAGCCTTCTCTAAGTGGTTTACAAAGTTAGCATATTGCATATTAGCATATTGCATTAGCATTAGCATATTGCACCCAACAATCTGGGTCCTCATTTTACCTACCTTGGAAGGATGGAAGGCTGAGTCAACC
>JANHZT010002535.1:221485-232643 GCA_032468215.1 Stegonotus admiraltiensis | reverse complement strand
ACACATGATGGCACAGTGGGCCCAGTAGGCCCGTTTTTTCATCCTCCCCAGGCTCCAGAGGCTTTCTAGGAGCCTGGGGAAGACAAAAACAGCCTTCCCCACCCCCCAGAGGCCCTCCAGAGACCAGAAATGGCCCATTTGCTGACTTCCAGTGGGACCAAAAGGCCCAAAAATTAGCTGGTGGAGCTGAGCTCACATACTCACCAATAGGGCTCCACGTGCCATCGCAGCCCTAGAGCAAGGGGGAGTCTCATGAGCAAAGGACAAGAATGCACAACAGCTTCTGGGGAGGCAATACGATTTATACCACATGTTGGGATGAGAGCCATTTTAGCTTATCATACAGAAAGTCAATATAGTACCTTTTGGATGCCAACCAGTCTGCTGAACATCTCTTTGGTGCAAAGCCTCCTTGACTTTTTAAAAAGATGCTTTTGATATTTTTTTAAAAAAGCAAATGGGCAGCTGTCCACTTAAATAGAACACTTAAGACATGCTCTTGAAATTCCTGGTCCCTAAAGCATTAGAGTGCAAACAAGACCATGTAGTAGTCAATATTTTTATCCAACAAAGTTCATTTATGTTTCATGATTTTTTCCATGTCCAAAGAACCAGATGCCCAGAACCCATTTGGGGGGTGTGTGGTTTTCTTTTAAATAAACAGATTTAAGCCAGCCCATATTTTCCCCTTTTTCCTGATTTTGAGCTTATTCTTATGAAAATAAGAATAGCATGGTAGCTATGAAAACTGAATGACGGTCATATGGGCAATATCCATAAAACACCCTAATCTTATTTAAAAGTATATTTACAAGCCAGAAGACAACTTACCAAAGAAATCATCATGAACTGATTTGTTTTGTATGAAAAGATACAAAAATGAAATTCCCCAGCTAAAAAACCAACACAACTTTTAAACCTAGGAATAGTCTAAAATATGCCTGAAAGTCAGAAACTCACTAAGAAAAGAAATCTGCTATTGTGTGTCTTATTGCTTTCAGTTGTTACAACATAATAAGACCTATGCCAGTAGCTATCTTTATACACACAGTCCTGTCAAGTTTAAGCTATTTCTAAGAAATCCTGGAGAACATAAGAGATAACCCTTGCCATGTCTACAAGTTTCTGAAAACTAAAAGTCAAATATAATTAAGATAAAGCTTCAATATTTTGGATACATAATGCAAAGAGAAAAATTATTAGAGAAGATTCTGATGCTTGAAAATACTGAAAAAGAGACTGATGGAAAGCAAAACCGATACTGTCACTGGTCAGAATGGGACAACTTGCCACAGTCAACTCACCATGGCCAATTCACCGCAGGCAACTCATTGCCACCAACTTGCCACAGGACAACTCAACATGACCAACTTGCTACAGGACTACTTGCCTTGGGACAATTCAACATTTCAATTATTTAAAATAATTTTTTAATTATCTTAAATTTTTTGCCATTCACATTTCATTTTGTTCTTCTTCTGGCATCCTTTCTTTAATGATTCTATTCCATTATTTCTTCGATATTAGTGTAACTCTTGTCCTGTGGTGAATTGTCCTGCAGCAAGTTGTCATGGCGAGTTGTCCCACAGTGAATTGACTGCATTGAGTTGGCTGCAGCAAGCTGACTGCGGAGAGTTGGCCGTGGTGAGTTGGCCTTGGCATGTTGGCTGTTGTAAATTGTCATAGACCTATCATTAGTAACACAAGCCTGAGAAGTGAAAGAAGCAATTGCTGACAGACAATCTTGTCTTAACCACTTATCTATGAATAACCAATAACCAAATATGTCTAGCAGCTATTAAAGCTGGAAATGAAGAGACCTGTTTAGTATAACTGGATCCTAAATTTGCCAACATTTCAGAGGGTTTCAATACTTGTTCTTTAATTAGGCCCAAAGACAGCAAATGTTTAGAAAGAATACATTATTCAGGGACCTAGAATCTAATCTTGGATCCTTAAGGATGCAAGGATATAATGCATGTGATTCCAAAACTGTTTGTTGTGTTTGTTGCATTCATACATTAGACATTAAAAAAAACTGGGGGAAAGAAACAAGGACTTAGTTTAATATAGTATGTTCAAATTAGTTCATTCAATCCAAAGCTGATACTCTTAAGTGAATTGTTACTGAAATTGGTTCTGTATGAGTTTCCGAAAGGATTAAGGATTTTTGAAGTAAAAATTCCTTCAAATCATGTTTGACTCCTGGTGTCTCCATAATTGCTTCCATGAAACTTTCTCATAAACAATAAGGAATTTGCTCTTTGTCGTCTATGTTTTTCCCCCAATTTGCCAATATAGCCTACATAGATTTCCAGGTGGGACTAGCCAGATCTCACCCTGCTTAGCTTTCTTCAAAATCAGCCAAGGTCGCTAGGTACTCAACTTGAAGATTTTTTCCTAGGCTCTGAGATGTCTTTGTGTTGATGTAATCAAAAGAATTTGATAAATGATCCCAGTGGAGATTGCTGGCCTATTACATGGTTCCAGAGAAACAAAATGTCAGCTGTGTTTGCTGTTAATTAATTTTGCTGTTTAGATTTAAAATAGTGACTTTGGTTTACATCTATTACAATCAGATAATAGTTGCTGCAGCAGTCTGGGCTTATTTTTATATTTTCTAGTAATTAAGAAGGCAACACTGATTTCTGTTGCAAACAGTGTTCGTAGTCACAACTAAGCAGGGGAACCTGGGCTGTAGAAAGAAATGTTACATATTTCTTTCCTGCTGCTTCTCTCATGTAAAGGACTTCTCTAAATGCTGTTTGGAACAAGAAAAATAGGAGCAACTTCAATCTATAAATACTGAACATTCAGCTTCAAATTCAACCACAGGGGCTTTAAAAAACTTAAATAAATGCTGCTTTATATCAAAAGGATTTTCCATGTTGCTCCAAAGTATCTAAAATAATTAACTAATAAGCTACAGCTTAATGCCAATTTATGAGTTCAAAATCATAAAGTGAGGAATGTTCCTTAAATACAAGTGGAAATCATATAGTTCAATATTCTTCTATACAAATATTTAATCATCTATAAATACAAATTCAATGCTAAGGAGAGGCTCCAGTATTCAACTATTAAGTCTTTTAAGATCAATTATAGAAAGAATTCATTTTTTAAAAAAGAGTTTCCATGTGTATTGGTACTTTGTCTCCACACATTTTAATCAGTGATGAGTAATTTTTACACTGATATTGCTCCAAATCAAGTTGGTGTCCTTTCATCCAACAGACCTGAAAGCTCTTAAATGATTCCCCTTTGCTTGAAGATGGAAATCAATCTGAACCTCAATACTGATCTACTAGATTACATATGCCACTCTCATTTTACTAAAAATAATCAGCTTTCCTTGATAATAAATTATTCAGTGGCTCCTCAGCAGCAAAATTAAAAGATCAAGTTGGAACACCTACAATAATAGTCACTGATAAACCACAGATAAATCCTTATCAAAGTAAAAGCAGAAGGGAATTGAAAGTTTGGTTCATTAGCACGTCACATGAAATGCATTCTCATAACAAAATGGTAGAGGCTATTCTTAGATCTCTATCCTCTATATAAGAAGTCAAAGCTGTTTATATTTTTTGACTGCTAAACAGTTTTAAGACATAGTTCATGTTACCTCACACAACTTTCTTCTATAGATACAAAGAATTAATAAATCATTGGATTCTTATGTGTTCGTAATGCACAATGCCACACAGAATGTTGATTCCTAAGAAGCCTGAGTTTATTTCTCTATCAAAGGCATTTTTGTCTGCAATGTGCATGTCAGGATTATAGATAAGTCAGGATTATTCACTGTTCTATGAAAAGGTTGATGCATATAATTTTAAGCATGCTTCTACTTTGTCCCTGGAGAAAAACTGAAGAGTTTTGGTTTCCATCAAAGCTGAAGTCAAAAGGATTTGACTGTCCTATTTCCATATTCTCCTTCATCAGGTACTAATATGTCCGGTATGTAAATATATATGAATAATATAATTTGTTTCACCTTTGTTGTTCTTTTGGCGCAAGTGAGAAACACATCAAAAAGATAACATCAGTCAATTTTGCATTATCTCCAGAAAGCAATTCTTAATGACTACTAAACAAGCCAAGATATGAAATTAAGGTATAAAATTATCTTAGTTTACACTGTTATTTATTTAACTATATATATTCAGTCAAATAGACTGATTTATTGTAGGAAGAAATTTTGAAGGTCACTGTCCATCAACAAATGGTTCATTCTCTTTCAGAATTGCAACTTCTTACTCATATACATCTCTCTAGTAACATTTGATGAAAGAAAGGTATAATCTGATTTCATCATAGACAACTCCCACCAGATTCCTGTTAACAGGAGCTCAATTAACTAGAGCAAAAGAAAAGAAATACTGCATGTGTTTAATATCAGGCAATATTTTTCCTCAAATTTACAATACATTAGTGGGATATTGCAAAGATAATGGATATGAAGGAGACAAAGGTTTGTGACAACCATATCTTGATTGTAACATAAATTCAAACTCTATGATTCTGCATCATCGGAGAACACAACAATAACTGATAGAAAATTTGCATAACCTAAAGGACATAACTAAAGGCTATGCAGTACATGCATTACACAAATATTTAAAGTGATTCATTTCTAAAAGCATTCATACCTCTCTAATATTTATAATTATTTGTTCCGTTCCACTAAACAGTACCATTCAATAACATTTTATAATCAAGTTTTGTTTTGTTCTTTACTTAGCAGCTTCTCTTTGTCACCACTTTAATATGGGAAGTCTGAAAACACAAGTTGTGATCTTGGCAGAAAAGGGCGAATTTATATAAAGCAATACACTGTCAAAAAGAAATATAATCCAGAGCCTGATCTGTAAGCAATAATCCATTACAGTAATGAAAGAGCATTTTCCCTTGAGAACAGCATGTATTTAAGGGAGGGGAGAGATTAATATGACTGAATTTTTACACACACAGTTTGTCTTCCTACTGCTACACAATCTTTTCTGGGCCAAGAACCTTGATGTTTACTTTCAAGCCTCACTCTTGCCTTGTAAGAGCAAATTAAAGTCATATCTAAAATCTTAGTGTAAAGAAATAACATGTCACTAAATTGTGAACATCCACCCTGCGGGCCACATTAAACTCCACCAAAATCTTGACTTAGACCCAGTGGTGAAATCCAATTTTTTTTACTCCCGGTTCTATGGGTGTGGCTTGGTGGGCGTGGTGTGGCTTGGTGGGCATGGCTTGGTGGGCATGGCAGATGAAGGATACTGTAAAATCTCAATTCCCACCCCACTCCAGGGGAAGGATATTGCAAAATCTCCATTCCCTCCCCATTTCTGGGGAAAGGATATTGCAAAATCTCCACTCCCACCCCACTCTGGGGCCAGCCAGAGGCGGTATTTGCTGGTTCTCTGGACTACTCAAAATTTCCACTAGCAGTTCTCCGAACTGCTCAAAATGGCACTTCCTATAACATTCCCTTATCTTTCATTTTCATAATAAGGAACTTGAATAAAACATCCTTCTTTGACTTTTCCATTCAACATGCAGTAACTGAAACTCTTTGAGATATGATCTTCTGAAGAAGAAGCTCCTCAGGAGTGGGTTCTACTTACCTTTACTACTGGTTCGCAATTGGGCCGCGGGTGCGCTCTTCTGCGCACGTGCAGAAGCGTTTTGGTGATGTCGGAGTCGGTGGGCGGGGCCTCCTGCCAGTTTTACTACCGGTTCTATAGAACAGGTGGGAACCGGGGGCAACCCACCACTGAAGCTCCTCCTTTGTTATAGCTCAGTTGTTTCTTAAGGATCATGAAGGGGGAACAATAGATGTAGATTGGAAGAAAACCTTAAAACCTCCCAGGGACCTCCAACCTCATCCTCAGGAAGTAAATATTATCTTGACATACAAGACTGATTAACTTTAAAGAAACTAGAGTCTCCTTTACCAAAGAAATCAACCTACATTGGACAAATGCCTATGAATCAATCTTCTTATTAATGCCAGCAATGGAATAGAGATGGAAGCAAATTTCCCCTCCTTTCTCTCTTTCTTTTTTTCTCTCCAAGCCTTCTGCTCAAACAACAGTTTAGCATGAGCTCCAAAATCTTTTCCCAACTGGAGGGCAGAATTTTATTCAGAATTTTGAAAGCATGTTACAAGTAGTCCTACAAAATGGCTGTAATGGTTTATCGGACAGACAGATTGTTAAGGCTACTCCCCAAGATGCTCTTTAAATTTCCCAGGATATTTTCTACCATTTTATTCTATTTCTGTCTTCTTTCCAAGCATATGGCTCTACTTCCAAGGAAACTCTGGGATGCAGTCCCATATCACTTCTATATTTCAAGAATGCCTCTACAGGAGGCGTGTAGAAAACAAGGACAGTGTGAATGAGTGTGCCTTTTTTGTTAATAAATTTACAAAACTGTGTGAATTTGAAAATACTAACATGAAGAAATCATTAATGTTTAAGGAAAAGCAAATTTCTATGGTTACAAAGAGATGAAAAATTTGTCCAGAAAAAAAATAACTGGCACATTCAGTCCAATTGTATACTATGCTTCAATCAATCAACAAGAATCTGATAGGACTGAATATAGTATCATCATCACCATCATCATCATCATCATCATCAATTGTCCTACAAATCAGAATTAGCTTGCCTCAAGCTGGAATAACAATAAGATTTTGCTAATCATTTTGTGAGCTACTGGCAACACAAATAAAAAATGTGCTTTGTTCTCCAACGGTAAAGCAACACTGTTTGCCACCAGCCTCCTACCGTGCAATACAACACTATCCTAAAGACAAAGGGAAATTATCAAAATAAACAAATACACAAAGGAAAACAAAAAATGAAAATACCCTGTGTGGTATTTCTTTTTGAAGTGTAACCTATGTACTCCTTAATATGTTTAGTTAGTATAATGGTAAATATCTTGTAATCAACATTTAATAAATTGATCTACAGCAGTGTTGGCGAACCTTTTTGGCACTGAGTGCCGAAACGGGAGCGTGCATGCATGCCAGAAACTGGAAGAGCAGCAACCCGGTGTGCATGCTGGGTGGCTGATCTTCCACCTGATCTTCCGGTTTCTGGCATGCATGCACACACGAAGACCAGCTAGCCGGTGCGCATGCACGCGCTGGAAACCGGAAGAGCAGCTGCCCAATGTGAATGCATGCGCCAGGAAGATGATCTTCTGGTCAGCTGGTCTTCGCGCACGCATGCATGCCAGAAACCAAAAGAGCTACTGCCTGGCACACACATGTGCACCGGGCATCTGCTCTCCTGGTTTCCGGCGCTTCCACATGCATGAAAACCAGCTGGCCAGTGCACCAGAACCCAGAAGAGTAACAGGCGATGGCTCGTGTGCCTGGAGAGATCGCTCTGCATGCCATCACGGGTCTACAGTATATAATTAAAATTTCTTCAGATCATTCCATTCTTTGTGTATTTTCATTATATATACCTCTTCCCCAAACTGTGGTATTATTTTTATTATTCAAATTTCATCACCTTCAATGTGGTTTTGCTGATTTCTTTTCTAGCATTTCATAAAGAGAGGCCATAAAATATCTAGGTCCAGTGCTTAACTAATTTTAATTTTTTTCTGATTCTTTAATATGTACACAAAATTATAGTACACAATTTGTCATCGTCTAAAAACTTCTCAGAATTTAAAAACAAAGCACATGAATATGTCACCTAAATCATTCTGTTAAAAAGTTCAGAAATTTGTTCAGAGTAGGCTGAGGTATTAGTACTATCAGTCTCTGGTACAAGAAAGAGATGTCACCGAAAACATAATTCAATATTTTAAGTTATTAGATGGATCAATGTTTTTCATTCAAGAAATATTAAGTAATCAGGTAAAATATATTCCCAAGTGTTATTTCAGCATCAGGGATTTCTCTACATGATCCTGTTTATTTCTCAGTGAAGAACTATTACATTTCACTAGGATGCAGTAAAAAAGAAAATAAACATGCAATTACCTTTCAGTTCCCCAAGCTCTTAAAGAGAGTGGCCAGTTTTCAATTCCCACAAATACACTAAAGTACATACCGGTATATTTTGAGATTCTCTGTTGCAACACCATTTATGCATAGAAATTTGGTGTGGTATTATTCGTACAAATGACAAAAGGGGGGAAGCTTTCAATACACATGCCTAGAATTAAAGTATGAGCAATAGTCAAGATACCTTTAACATTATGAATTCTATGCCAACAGCCATATCCAGCCATAAGAATATTAACTACGCTAGTCCTTTTATTAAGACCGCAACAGCAAAGGAAATATGAATTCTTCAGTAATTGTTTAAATATAAAATGCATTTTGTTTGCATATGGCCTAATCACCGAATGTAAGCAGGCAGAAATCTATCCAATCTTTCACTAGCTTGTGTTATCCCTTCTATTTCAAGCACAATAAAAACACCTCCTCCCTGCTTTCCTAGTCCTTTATCTGGGTCAGTGTAACCACAATTTCTACCCTAGTGTTTGTTGTCAAGATTCATTAGGGCCAGGATAACAGAAAAAGGATCAAGTGTGCCATCTTTACAGGCTGTCAACAAATGATTCTCTATTATTTGTTGTCAGGTTATCAAGGCTGACAAAATAGAAAAGGATGCTTACTGGTTTTTATACTCAGATTTTTTTTTTAAAAAAAATTCTTTTAAAGCTCATTTAAAGTAAAAAAAAATCCTTCAGTTACAGTAGAGCTACTTTAGCTCGACCTTGCCTAATTTACATGCATATTCATAACCCTTATGTATTTAATTAAATTCTCCAGTCCCTGGAGTGTCTTTCCTAAACAATGGTAATTTATCTTGTGCAGATAAGGGGGCCTTGGATGCATTTCGCTTTGTACTTAGCAAGATTCTCTCTTGATGCAGAATACGAAGTAGCTTCAAATGCAGAAAATCTTTTAAAATTATTCAGCACTAAAATTAAGTTTTCTTTTCAACGCCCAGCATTTAAACACTGCATACTTGTCAGATATCAAACAGAGATTCCATTTTGATGTCTTAAATATCTTTGTGGTAGATAATACCTCCAGGAGTGCTCTTCAACACCCAAGAAGTTATTTAAATTTCTTTCTTTTACAGTTAATGTAAATATTATTGACATCAAGGGGCAACCCTTTGTCTCAAGACAACAAAACAATGCTTCTGAAGTTCTATGCCTGGAAAAATACTACTTCATTCAAACACGGTATAGAGCTAGAACAGTTGGTCTATCATTCTAATAGAAGTTTCTTTTACATTTCATAATTTAAACATTCAAAAAAAGCAAATGCTGGCAGGATGAGATATAAAACTAGCTTTGGGCAAACATAATCTCAATGTCAATCCACAGTCACAGTTTCCAGTTTATAATTTACACTTTCTTTGACCTCTGTCATACAATGTTTATAGTAGTAGGACGTCACTCTTGGTTAAATAATATTTTGTAATTGCCAAAAGCCACAAAATAACACATTCTTGTTTCCCTGAGCCATGTCTGCTAACTATCCTTGTTTGGGGCAATTATGATTTGGGGCAGTTCATCCTGCCTCAAAAACGTGCTCCAGAAAATCTCAGGCTAGTACCTTGAATCTTCCCTGCAGATTGTTGCAGTGGCATTAAGGAAGCTTGAGGAGCCATAGGCCATCACAAATGCCATTTTGCCATGAAACTGCACACCTGCTTCCTGTTTGCTTCTCTGATCAGCACTGTCAAGCTTGCACCTGAAGTGCAACTAGTCTGAATTGACAAGAGGCTAAAACGTAGAACGTAAGAGTGGCTTGTAGCAGTTATTACTGATATTCTAGCCCTAAGCAGTAGTGTGTTGATATAACAACCTGCTGACTCCATTGCCACCTCCACACATGCCACTAGCCACAAAACAGCTAACCAGCTCACTAGGTGTCACGGCTCCGCTCTGCTCTCAACCAATTTGCAGAAAATGTAACAATGAGCCTGTTCTGAACCGGTATGAGTGGGCTTCAACACACCACTGGCCATAAGTCATGCAAAATGTGGTTAAGTTTATCCCTCTGGCTAGGTAGTTATAGAGCAATAAGTCTAAAAGTTTAGAATTATTTCCAGAAGTTGTTTATAACTACAAACAAGTACTTTCTGATAGAAAACATTTATTTTCCAAAACTACTTGCTGAAGACCAATGTTTTTCTGATACAAAACAGTGTCTTTTTTCCAAAATAGAGGGATCCAGAGCTTTTCCGATACAGAACAGTTCATATTTTCCAAAACATTTTACTGTTGGTCTATGCTTAAAAAGAAATATAATGAAACTACATGAGTGCCAGCAACTCAGAACAGATGCATTTTGCGAAACCTGTATCTGGGATGTCTCAATATCCTATGCTGGGGATAGTTCTTCCGTTTGTTAATTCCTTTAATATATAAACAAGGAAGGCAGCTATGTTCACCATGGATACTCAGATACTGTAAATGTATTAGAAATATATACGTACCTGAATGTTTGCATTAGACAAATGTATGTAGAATTCAAAGTGTTTATTGCTATGATATATATTTTCTTTTTTCTTTATAGTATTTCACTTTTTTGTTAAAGCACTTTTTATGTGTGAGGGTTTTTTTTGATAATGTACATATCAGCATCTCTATTTGTAACATCACAAAATAATAGTGATTTTAAACATTTTCAATATAGAGTTTAGTAACATAATAATACCTTTAAAAGTTGTTATTACGGTATACCGTATAACTAGAAAACAAGACCAAAATATATGTCACTATCCACTTTCTAGTACCAGATTTTTAACATACAGAAAGTTAAACCTATTTCTTATTGAATATCCTTTGTAGCATCCAATAAACTTAAAACTAAACCTTTTGTTGAATTTAATTGCATCTTAAAATGACAAATACATATCTAACACTTCTAGCCCTTTATTAATATAAAATAATCCAACTCTTTATTTCAAGTTTCTTGCACATTTCCAATATCTAATAGTAACATTTAATCTGTATAAAGATTAACTGTAGATTGGACGTTGCTTACCTGAACGTCCTTTTTCTGGGCACCGCAACCACAATCCATGGCTGGTATTTCACTTTGGGTTGCTTGGGAACTGGGTGATGAATATTCAAATTTCTTCACATATATATACGCCCACTCTGT
>JANHZT010002535.1:183142-196861 GCA_032468215.1 Stegonotus admiraltiensis | reverse complement strand
CCACCCTCCCTGGAGGCCCTCCAGAGGCCAGAAATGGCCTGTTTGCTGACTTCCAGCGGGCCCAGAAGGCCCGAAAAATCAGTTGGCCAGTGCACGCATGTGTGCCAGAGCTGAGCTCATGTGCCCACCGATATGGCTCCGCGTGGCACCCATGCCATAGGTTCGCCATCACGGGTATAGGATCTCCTGCTTGAGCAGGGGCTTGGACTAGAAGACTTTCAAGGTCCCTTCCAGTTCTATTCTGATTCTGATTCTGATCTCCAATCCTTTAGAGTACTCCAGAATTGTGTCCCTGCTATTTTTGAAACAAACTTTTCTTTAAATAACCGCATTGCTATTAGTCAGTTTCTGGGTACAGTTGAAAGTGCTAGTTATGACTTAAGGGTGTAGACCTAAAGGACTACACCCTTTAATTGGGTCTACCTAGATATTTTAAAACTGAGGATTCTTCTCTTGTCACCTGCAATTCACAGACATCCTGAAGTATTTGCAAGCTCTCCTGCAGAGACATAGTCTACATGGATTCTCTTTAGATAAGCCTTCAGTCGCAAGCAATAGTTGAAAAGTAGTGTTTGATATACTTTCGATGTGTAGCAGATCTAGACCGGACATATCATATTTTTAATCATTTTACAGGGTGTTTTGCTGTCCTGTGTTTGAAAAATATCATTTTTAGCTTTCTTGTTGGGAGAAGGAACATAAATCTCAAAAATAAATAAATCAGAAGCTCCACTTCCTAATGCATTTCATATCATGATTTTCTAATAACCCACACTCCCACTATACAATATTAATATAGCACATATTCCTTTATGGTAGAATGTAGGAAATCATTTAATTAAATAAATCAAGTCATTTTTTTAAACATGAGACAATGTTCTAATTTTTCAAGACTGAGACATGGTCTTATGAATGGAAGAATTAAGGGTGTTCTGTGAATGTGGTTTTCTGGTGCCTGTTACACAAAAACAAAAGCCTAGGACAATAAATGTCTTTCCTTTTGTCCTCATGTATGCTTCTGAAATACATACAGTTTAGAATTAGAAAAACTTTTGATTGCATTGTATATCCAGACCTTCAAAATAGAATCAATTGACATAGAATAGATGGCACAGAGTATAATTTGATTAATTATAAACCAAATTCTCATCAACTAGTATCAGTGCTAATCAGTTACTACATATTGTGAGTCAATGAATCATGGATTTTTTTAAATGGATCTTTCATTCTGTTATTGTCTTGCCTTTAGAAGGCCCCACTATTTTGAAGGTGTCCTATATATTTTCAATATCTAGTTTTGTTTTTCACTAAGAAAATGGGTAATGAAACGTCTGCAAGAAAACAACCAAGCTCTGAGAACACCAAGGATTCCTCAATTCTACCTTTCTACTCACAAAGCATAGTCATATATTAGTACAAGTGGACAGATAAATAGTTCGCACTAAGTTACTTTTAAAAAATTGTATACACATACACACACATTTGACTGACAATCATTTAATCCTTTTCTGGAGTTCTGTGGAAGAGGAGGGGAGAGGTGTAATTTTATTCCTGCAGGAAAATTAAGCAGACTTAAATCTAAGCAATGGTGTTTTAAAGCTGAAGTCCCTCTTGTGGCGGAAAGAGGAAATCAACGTATGGTTCGACTGTAACTAACAGAAACATGAAAGACGATCTCTAAAGGTACATTAAACTCTTGTTGAGTTGCAGCCATTCTTGGGATACTTGCAGTAAAATTTCTGTCTAGGACAGTGTTTTCAACCATTTCAACTTGAATGTGTGTAGACTTCAACTCCTAGAATTCCCCAGCTGGCTTGCCTCTTAGGAATTCTGGGAGTTGAAGTCCACAGATATTCAACTTGCCAAGATTGACAAACATACTTCTAGTTTACATTTACACATGTCTATATAGTATGTCTCGCTGTGTGCAAGCTTATGCTTAGTATTGGGTGATTAACAAAAAGTAAGGGTATTTTCCCTATACTATACGCCCACCTTAAAAACAGAATTTAAAATATGATTACATTTTCCAAAGGTATTTTTTTTCTTTACAAAAAGATGGAGTTTCACTGGCAGATATTGCATATTCTTGCGGTACTACTGACCCTCCCTCTTGACCTTCCTCCTTAACAGAATTAGGTAAAAGCTAAGAGATAAAGAACTATATAAAGGTCCAAGTATACAGAAGACCTTTGCTAATAGGCCTGAAATGTACCCAATATCTTATTAACTGAATCTCTACAAGGTGTTAGAACTGAATAATCATAGTGTTCAGAGTATAACAAAAGTAGAAATAGGTGGCATAACTTTCCTGATTAAAGTAGAAGGGGATTGCCAGCCTCAGACATGTTGGCAGAGCAGCAACCAGCAAACCCACCATTCAATATTTATATTGTATTCAACGTACTGTGAGGAATCCCTACTCCTGATGTATTTCAGTGGTGGGTTGCCCCCGGTTCGCGCTGGTTCTATAGAACTGGTAGTAAAACCGGCAGGAGGCCCCACCCACTGAACCTGATGTCATAAAAATGCTTCTGCGCTTACGCAGAAGAGCATGCGCACACATGAGCAAAGCGAGCGCGCGCAGCCCTGTTGCAAACCAGTGGTAAAGGTAAGTAGAACCCACCCCTGATGTATTTCAATAGTGCCCACAGAAGATCCAACAAGCTGACACCACGTCAAGAATTTAGAGGAAACTAAATATCATCTTTTGTATCCCAGTACAGATCTAATGCTTAGATACTTTCACAGAATGGTTTATCCAGTTAGAATTGGACCATGGGACACAAAATAACAGGCAGTTTGAATTTACCCAGGTTTTATTTAGCTCAGATTACACAAATATGCACTTCAAATTCATGACTGTATTAAAGCAGTTGCCAAGAGGCCACAATGTTCTCACTCATGCTACTGTATCTTCTTCGTAATGAATTCTATATATCCTCTAATCCCCATACTTGTTCAATAGTAACCTGCAACTAGCTAAATTAGATTGGCTTTCTTTGAATTCTGAGTGGTGAAAAGGATTCATGACAAAAGGTACATAATTCTTCATTTATTCACATTAAAGCCGTATTTCCCAAACCTGAGTAAATTACCCAAAACTGGGTAAAAGCAATTTGGGGGGGGGGGTAACATACATGACTCCTTTATGTATGTATTAATTGACAAGACAGCTACTATGTCTAAATAGGCCAATAATTGTCTTCCAGATTTCTGCTTCAGTTTTGGTTTTTAGTCTACTGTCTGAACTTCATTATATAAATGAACTAAGAGGAAATGGAATGGATTATACTTTCCTTCAAACCTGGTGCTCAACCACTAACAAAATCTAACAGAATCTAACAGAAAAGTAACCCTGTATATTACTTTATCCTTCAGTTATAAAAACCACTTTCTCTGGAAGCCAACAGTTATTTTATGGGCTAACAAATAGAAAGATGCTGCAAGGAAACCCTGAGTTCCTTGCAGAAAGAACTGCTGTCCTTTTCATCCTTCATGAAGAAATGTTAATAAGAGGGTTTAAGATCCAGAATGTGACTCACCAATCCAGGAAAGAAGGGTCCTGGCCCAGCTGACCTAGGTTGAAAGCAGTGTTAAGTTCAGCAAAAAGGAGTCCTAACAAATTATGCTTCCCTCTAATCATTCATATTGACTCTATTCATAAGAAATGCTAAAATAACTTGGTGATGATTGTAACCAACTTGAAAAGAGCATGGATAAAACAAAACAAACTAGGAATAAACATAACGTTTAAAATTAGTCTTTAGGGCGATTTACATTCTCTTTTCATCTAGTCAGACTAGTATCAGATTTTAGTATGGCAACAAGTAGTCAGTGCTGTAATTGAGGCAGACATTTTTATCAGGAAACCTCAACCTTGGCCTCAAATCCCATAATCACCCCTAAAAAAGCAGAAATCTTCTGATCCTCTCGACTGGGAATTATGCATACAAAAAACATTTTTGAATCATTTGAAGGGTACTGGTTTGACATGGCTGCAGCAACTAGGGTAAAGTGCAGAGAGGAGCAACCAAGATGATTAAGGGCCTGGAGACTAAAACATGAAGAAGAATTGGGTATGGCTGGAGAAAAGAAGGACTAAGGGTGACATGATAGTAGCGTTCCAATATTTGAAGGGCTGCCACAAAGAAGAGGGAGGTCAACCTATTCTCCAGGTTGCACCAGCAGACAAGACAAGAAATAATGGATGGAAACTAAACAAGGAGAGAAGTAACCTAGAACTAAGGAGAAATGCCCTAACAGTGAGAACAATTAACTAGTGGAACGGCTTGCCTTCAGAAGTTGTGGGTGCTTCATCACTAGAGGCTTTTGAGAAGAGACTGGACGGCCATTTGTTTGAAATGGTCCCTTCCAACTCTATTATTATATTCTATTAACTAACACCAATTAATATACTGTGCAAAATACAGAATTATGGACCAGGTTACAGTAGATATAATTCCTATTATGTTGCTTTTGCTCCTGTATCAAAAGGGATATGCCATATATTGCTTTGCCGCAATTAATTTTGTCTAAGTCTCAGACAGAGGGAAGAACTCTCAATAAGCCATATCAATTTGGTTACTCTGGATGAGCGAGGTTAACTTTGTATGGAAAATGCTTTCCCTGGATGCCAAAATGGCACCTTCTCTGTTATTTCAGAAAATTGTTAAAACCTTATTATTTCATCAAGTATTTCCTTCAGTTTGATTGACTATGGGAATTCATCTAGACACTTATATGTCTAGATAGTCAATAAATCAATCAAAGAGATAAGAAAATATTCCTTTTTTAATTTTCTCTCCATCCAAAATAATCATAGGTGCACCAGTGAGGGGAAATCTAAATTTAGGAATTCAAATATATGATTTTATTTATGTCTGTATTTCTATTTGTCCATTTTTTCAATCTCAGCTGTCGCCTATAAGGAAATATTTCCAATGAAGTCCCATTGGCAATTCTCCAATTTTTACTGGGTAACTCACAGCTGTTGTAGTAGGAAAGAAAAAAAATATGTACTCCATTTCTGGAACAGAAAATAAAATGCAATTCAGTGGATGATTGTTTTCTTAAACAATAATTAAACAGCATTTTAATACAATGTTCTATTTCAATTTTATCCTCTTGATTCCAAGCATATTCTTTGACTAATGTTGTTTTTTATAAATAGTAAGACTTGCACAATTGCACAAAGTAATCAAAAATAAAATGTTAGTTGAGATAATAGTAGACCGGTTGAATTTAAACCCCTTCCCATCTCAGAAAAGAAGTTTGGCTCCTTTGAAGTTCTTGCCGGATTCAATTGTTGGTATATAATGTAGGTGCCACAATGATCTGAGGCGATGGGATATAACCTTTCTCTAAGGTTCTGCTATTTTAATGTTCTACTGGACAGATTTATTTTCCATCAGACTATAGAATCAACTGGAAAAAAGTAATTTCAAGGCAGCCAGGCAGGACACTGAAGCAGTTCTTCATGCTACATAGCCATGGGATATCATCCTTGCAAAACGTAAAAAAATAATAACAGCCAGAAAAGGGCTTGAGATTAAATATCAGAATTCCTTGAAATAAAAACAGTGTAACTGACTGGATGGCAGCTGCCATTCCCCATCAGGATTCAATAGTTGGTTTGCTTCTCAGAGGAAGCCTCGCTTCTCATCAGGTATCAAACTGTGCATGCAGAAATGCTAAGGAAACCCTGCACCTGACTCTGCTCTTAAGATTTCCAGTAGCAGCCACTCAGCTGGCAAGCTGCAAAAGGAACACCTATGGAAAAGGGGCTGTGAAGGATTTAGAAATTAGGTATTCTCTAGCAGATTGCATGCATGACTGTTTCAGATATGGCCTTCCAATCCTAGCTGTTTATGGTGACAGCAAGTGAGGATTAAACACCCAATTTGCTGCTTAATGCAGATGGATTTCAGCCTTGTGCAGCCGAACAGCTGCCAAGGGAAAAAGGAGCAAACAAACCAACCATAGTCTCAAACATAGGAAAAATGTGTCTGGCTCCTAACTCACCAAAGGAATATAATTTCATCCTTGGGGACCCCAGATTTACACAAATAAATTGTATTTTTTTAAGTAAGGCATGCTCTGCTATAAATTGGAGATGACCTTCCCAATAAACATGGAAAAGATGTGAAAGAATTGGAGGAACATATCACAATGCACTGGCTGGAATTCATGGAAATTATAGTCTAATCATCTAGATGTCACCAGAATGAGTAAAACTGACCCCACCTATTCTCAACTACCCAAACATAAAATAAATCCTGAGATATGCTATAAACATAAAACTTCCACATTTCCCTTATGAAGGTCACAATAATACTCAGATACAACTTTACCTGGTATTGTAGATTAGTAACGTAAGTTCTTTTAAGGAATTCAGACAAAAACAATAGTGTTCTTCTCTCAAGTTCTACCATAAAGTAATGTAGACCATTTTGATTCTAACTGTATAATTCTGTAGGCATATTTTTCACAGTTGTGTTTCCAACTTTACTTGCCAGGTTCCCTAAAATATTTGACACAATATTTTCCTCTGTGTTCTGGCTCATTCAGAGGGTACAAGTCCCTCTGACATTTTGGGATTCTTCTTGTCCCAAAGCACTGGCACTGACATCAAGAAAAGAAACTACCTAGATTTCACTATAATGAGCTTAAGTCACATTTTAAAGAACAAAATAAATCAATTACTGTACTTGACTAAATTCTGTCTGCTTTGCAGCTTTATTCTCTTTTCAAAATAAATACCAAATAACATCTTACAGCTATATATTTATATTATTTCCAGTGTTTCAGCACCATTAAGAATAGATTATCCATCTTTAGGTATCTTACAAGTCAAATCATACAAATAAAAACAATCTGAAATTGGGAAAAAAAAACAGCATGCTGATCACCAAAGAAGAAAAGCATAGTTCTTAGTTTCTAAAAGATCTGTCAGAAAAGTTATTTCAGCTTTTCAAAAGCTAAGACAAAACTAAACAAACCAGATTGTTAGATTAGCCTATATGCTACTACATACAGATTATCTGATATCTGTATTGCCAGGGAAAAGATGTCATATATATCATATCTTAATGACAAATGACACAATGATATAATTGTGTCACAATGCAATCTGCTACAAATTAATACAAACCCAATATTCTCATCCTTTGCCCAATGGCATTAAAATGACACACATGCCATCATTTTGACACCCTTGAAGTGCATGTTATGGATCATTTCCTTATGCTGTACAGTATCCTTCCATTTTCCTCACCCATCAGGAGTATTCAGTTTTGACAAAAAATATACAAGTATTTTTTTTAAATTTAGCAGAGAGGCAATTGACAACCTTTGGATGACCACACATTTGTTTTAGGTGAAGGCAGACTGTGTTTGAGGGGCTACAAAAGGTGACCAGGGCTCTTTTGCATGTGTAGTGAGGCCAGCAATGAGGGCACCCTTTTCCTGGTTTAGATGGGAGATGTTTCTGTATTAACTGTTTTAATTGACTTTAAGGGTTGCATTTCAGGCAAATCATACAAGCAGACTGAAAAAATATATTCAAATCTTACAGGAATGAATCCAATCATTGTCACACAGTAAACTGTTACAAAATTTATGTTTTACTGAAAGAATGAGAAAAAGAACGTTGGTTAGGAAGCAATGGAAGCAAAGAAATCAAAGCTGTTTGAAAATCACATTAAAACCATGGGAATAAAGTAATAATAGCAGTGAAGCGAGACAGGAAGGCCCACTCTGTACACTTGCACTGTAGTCAATTGTCCTTTGGCTCTTCTTCAACCAGAAGTCGTCTCCATTAGTGATCATGAAGCATTTTTATATTGTAGTACTGGTAAGAATTCCTGCTGCATGCACGGGTTTCCATATACCCGCTATGTCAGGAGAGGACAAGATGTGCTCTAAAGGCAACACAGGGATCTAACACAAAATTTGGCAGCAAAATTATCCATTTTCAGCAGCATAATTGTGCAGGATTGCTTTTCTCAAAAATATTAATCTAAATTGCTGTTCAATGTCATTCAGTAATATGTCTTCTCACTAAGCTGCATAATTGCCACACAATTTTTACATAATTAACATATAGTAAAGAGTCAGATTATTTGGCATCTTTTAATTGTGCTTTCTTTAAAACTGCTTAAGTTCTCTTTCATAACATGGGTTAGACAAGCCTCCCAAATGCTTCATTAGAAGCATTAGAAAGCCTGGAAATCAACCAAGCAAGCAAGCAAAATGAAAATGATTTCAAAGCTTCAGAGTATGTGCTGGGAATTACTAAAACGGTATCGTACCAGAAATAACTTTATACTGTGAAATATTAGACAATATGTTTCAGAACATTTGCTGTCTGGAGAATTTCTCCCACAGGATAGCAAAAAGTGCAATTTATAAATATGTCTCTCCTTAGCACACGATTTCACCCCTTCTACCAAAGAATTGTTCTGACCCCTTCCCCCGATCACTAATAAAATAAAATATAACTTACACATTTCTATGCCTGAATATACAGGCATTACTAATATTGTAATTCAATTCTGTGTTGATTTGAAAGCAAATCCTCCTGTGCTCACTAACTCTATGCAAAGTGCATTTGCCTTCCATCTTGGGTTTACCAACTCATCCATCGATTCTGTCCCTATATAGCAGTGGGCACAACATAATGTATTTTGTATATTTTTGCACAGTGAAAATAGCTACTCAGACAATTATCCTTCTCTGCAATTCTTCCTCCAGTTTCAGCAATTTTAACCGCTCAGCTGGGGGAGTTGCAAAGTAGGTTTTCTGTTCTTCTGAGTATTTATCTTTTACTTCAATAATATCCCGATAGTTCCAGTCCCGCCAGTGGAAATTGAATTTCTCTAGTAGTTCTATTCTTTTTTCTTCTGTTGGTACACAATCAATAGGGCTTTTCTGCTGCAAGAAGGGTACCTTGATATCTGGGAAAAGCAGAAGAGCCCGGATTGCAAACCAACCTCCATAAGAGGGGTGAATACAAACACCATAGATCTTCTGAAATGAAAGAAAACAAGTTTAAGACATGAATTTAAAGATAACCAATGGCTCAAATCCTATGCAGAAAAAAGACAAATGCTGACTGGGTACATGCATCATGTTAATCCCTGGATTGTTAAATATAGTACAATAGCTGGATTCACACAACACCTTATATCTAAAGTAAATAAATTACACTAAATAGATATATGGCTACAATTTTATTTTTTTTAAAAGGTAACTGTGAAACTTTAGTAACAGGATTTGACCTGGAGTGTTCCACTACAATCATATTTCAAACCCTCACACCTATAGAAACTTGCCTTTCAGTTACTTTAAGAAATAGTTTCAAACAAAGTTGAAAATTAGTTGTGAGAGGTATTAATTTGCATGACTTTTACGCATTCCTTTTGTCCCATTATTACATAAAGTGAAACAGGGTTTGCATGAAGGCTTTTGAAATCATATATCTCTTTGGAAAAACTAAACAAATTAGGCACCTATTTGACAGCAGTATACAAAGTAGGTTACTAATTTATTGTCAAATTGTACATAGAAATTTATGAATATTAATTTGAAAATATGTCCACTAAATTTAGTGGAATTATTCCCAAGCAAGAATATGCATGAATTGCTATAGCAGGAGTGTGGCAAATTTACCAGACAAAGGGTCATATTTACTCTGGGGGGAGAACATCAGGAACTACTTGTCAAATGGGGACAGAGACAGAGCTATCCCTATTCTCCAGCTATTTTGCAAGTCTCAGCCATATATGTCTACACCAGAATATAATATTTAGTAAAAATAAACCTGAGTTCATTGTTACGTACTCTCAGATAAGTGAGTACATTATTATAGCCTTACAGTATTTGATCATGAATACTTTTAAACGTTAGATTTCATATATAATTTTAAAATGATACATATATTTTTATTACTTGATCCTGGTTTTCTCTCAAAAAAAACTGAGGGCAAACATTCCAATTGTGCAATTGCTGCGTTGTTTCCCTACAGGAAAAGCATGACTTACGTTTTGGAACTAAAGATTTGCTATTTGTTTAAGATTTGAAACAGTCAGGTGCAGAACAGTACTAAACATCTGTTTTCAAAAACAGAAATAATCTAGAAACTGGCTCTCAGCTATTTGTACCATAAGACTGATAATGTAAATATATACCTACTCTGATCACCATTTGTATGGGGATATTTAAAATAAGTGGTTGATTATCAAGCTATAATCCCCCTCTATCTTGCCAACCCTACTAGAGGAAAATCCTTTAGGACACCTTAATATTTATCTGCCACATGTAGTGAAGCAAGCTCTCTATATTTTCATTCCTGACAGAGCCAATCATAAAATCAAGAATAGTCATGCCTGCCTGCATTCCAGATGAAGATATATTATATATATCAATATATATATATATCAATAGAAAGAATTTGAATTCCATAACTTTATTAAAAAAACAATTAAAAATCAAAAGTTATTTTCAAAAGCAACTTTTTAAATAATTTATGGAACATTATTAGGTGCTGAGAAAAATTTCAAACTTTGGAGGCAAAATGTGCTGAAACTTCAAAATATAATGAGATCCTAGGCAACCGCCACTATTCCACAATGGGTGTTGGAGATTTTTATTTCTTTTTACTCCCCAAATATTAACATATTTGAAAAACCTAACAAAACATATTGTAGTAAAGAAAAATAATTGTATTACATGGATCTCCAATTTTATAATGTGTCCAAGGGAAGAGTGCAAATAGTCTTGCATTACACCATGAAATTGGGTATGTATACACAAAGTGTAAGATGCAAGCTTGATAATAATACAAGTGGAATGGAAGAGAAAATCAGGTACATAATCTGTAAAACATACTTGAACCTCCTGAATTGATAAAATCAGAAATGACCCAACAGTTCTCAAAGAAAAAAATCTCCCCTGCTGTTCCCAATCTGCTTACTTTTTCTCCCCAGGAATCTTGATGTACATCTTTTCTCTGATAGAGGTATGCAGCCCCAGCCACATGTGCTGCTGTTTGGGCCAGGAATTTGGGCTTCCGGTTGGGCAGGATCTCATAATCATACATGATATCCATGTTCTGATCAGCAAGACTCTGGAAAGAAGAGTTTCCATTACAAGTGAACCTGCAACGTAAAGGAATGGTGGCTGCAGATATGTGTAGAAATGTAAGAAGTATTTCTACAAGTTCCTGCCTCATCTAATGATATGAAATGGTGATGAAGAAGTTACAGCTTCTTACAATGGTAAGATCTAAATTACATGGCATTGTATTCTCTCAGGTACTATTAATTTTAATCTTGGGATTCTACACATTATTTCATCAATCCCTTTAAGAAATTCATAGGACTTCTCATGTGTAAAAGAAGCAAGACCTTCAATAAGTGGTTTATAAACAATGCTAAAGTAAAAAAAAAGTCTCCACACAAAGGTTTCATTATTTTTTGTTTGCATACATATTAAACTGAGGCAGCTGAATGGTATCAATTTGAATTAACATTCTAAACACTGGAAAGTGGAGAAACAAGAAAAACTACTCTGAAGGGGCAAATTTATTGGTAATTACCTTTGTATAGCACTAACTTAACTATAGCCAAGCAAAGTCTATCACCCTATCACAAAGTCCATCTGGGTGGTTATAATAGATAGATTTGAGCAAACCAAAGAAAAGCAAGAAAATGATCCTATGCCAGAAACTTAACAGCCATAATTGCCTCTCTGCATAGAAGCAACCATTCAGCAGGTGTGTGTATAATGGAAAGCTGCGTTGTTGTGTTTGCACACCTGTCAAGCCATTTTTAAATTTGAACAAAAGCCACAAAAGGCGAAATCATGTCACATGACATAAAGGCACTATCATGATGGAGTTGTTTGTTTGTTTGTTTAGTTGCCCACCTCAACTTAGGGTAACTCTAGGCAGCTTACAATCATATGCTTTTGCTTATAAAAGAACCAAATCTACAAACTCCATGAAGTCTTTCTGTCAATTGCATCAGCTTATTGTGAGTTTGGTGCAAAGATAATAACTAAAACAAATGTCAGAGGTAACTATTTGGTCCACAAACAATTTCCTAAGAAAGTGATATACTTGTCCAGAAAGATAATTTTCTATGTTCCTCTCTCTTATTATATGGAAAAGCATGTTTAATTTGTTACATGTTGAAACAACTTTGTTTTCAAGAAGGATGTTTGTGTCTGCTTGCAGATATAGTTAAATAATATTCACCTTTGTACTAGTTTTTCCCTCATTAAAATTTCAAATGTTTAGAAAAATTATCCTTCATCTTTAGCCTAAAGTGATTTAATTCATCTCTGTGTAATATCACAACACTGTTCCCTAATCTGAATAAAATTAAAAACATAAACATGACTTCTACAAATTAGCATACAATCAGAAATACGAAAGATATGGAGTCTCTTTTATTTAGGTTGTTAGCTATAAAAATGTAGATGTGTGCTTCCCTAAAGTGCAGTGATGTGACTCAGTGTTTTTTTAAAATCTTTGGCAATTTTAAGATGTGTGGGCCTCAACTCCTAGAATTCCCCAACGAGCTACTCTAATGGAATTACTATATCCATTAGTTATTTTCATGGATATACCAGAGCAATCATATCTCAACTGCAAAACTCCAGTTTACAAAGAGAAGGCAGCAAAGAGTTACAGAAAATCCTGATTCTTTGTTATCATTCTAGCCTATCTGTGATTATTGGATTCTTGGGCCTGATAAGTGCTTTGTGGTCTGTACAATGCCAACTATATATTGTTTGCTTTTGCCATTTGGTATTCTACTCTTATTCATTCCCATAGCAACAATCTCACACTGCCTTTCAAACTGATGCTTCCAGATATATTGGGCTAAAATTCCCTTAATCTCCGGCCAGGACATCCAGATTGTAGAAGACTATTGTAAAGACTAGCCAATGAGACTTCCATTTCTATAACAGAACAAATATTGTAAAATGCTTCAAGGTCCTTTGCTGATTAATTCTATTCATCTACCTATTTTACTTCCCAAACTCACTCTATAATATGATTTTTTTTTATTATGACCATACCTAATAGGAACACAATTAAACAGCTAAATAAAAGACAAGAGATAAGGTTTCAGAGCTAAATAGCAAGTAAAAATAAATACCTGTATTTCACTGGCATATACATAGTGTTTTTAAAAATTCAAATGTAATACTGTTAACTTTTTACAAAAAGAACCAACTTGTCACTAAAACTGGCCTTCTGTAGAAGGACTGGAAAGCAGGAAAAGAAATACTGATTTATTTTTAAAAAGAGACAAAGGGTCTGCTAACCTAATTTTATCTTGCCTAGATGTGTGGAAAGCATTACTGTATTAAAAGTAGATTATTACACTATGAGAAAGAAGTGTTCCTAAGGACAAATCAGGTAGGTTCTGCTTTATTAGCTCTTAACACTATAAATAAGTATAGCAGAACTGGTAAACTAAGTATAATACTGTGTTAAAGAAAATGTTGCTAGGTAAAGACAAAAATTGCATTTATTTATTAGATTTATATTACTATTCATCCAGCAGTTCAAAGTGACATATACGGTATCATGCTTCCTCTCTACCTTTTCTCATAGCAATACCATATGACCGTGATGGCGAACCTATGGCACGGGTGCCACAGGTGGCACGCGGAGCCATATTGGTGGGCACGCGAGCTCAGCTC
>JANHZT010002535.1:170591-183042 GCA_032468215.1 Stegonotus admiraltiensis | reverse complement strand
CATCCAGGAACTGCGGAAGCTGTTGCGCCACCACACTCTCAACAACCTTCGCCACGAAGGGAAGGTTGGAGACCGGATGATAGTTAGCCAAAACAGCCGGGTCCAGAGAGGGCTTTTTGAGGAGGGGCCTCACCACCGCCTCCTTTAAGCCGGCCGGCAAGATACCTCCACTCAAAGAAGCGTTTATAATCTTCTGGAGCCAGCCTCGTGTAACCTCCCGGGAAGCCAGCACCAACCAGGAGGAACACGGGTCCAATAAACATGTGGTCGCATTCAGCCGTCCCAGAATCCTATCCACGTCCTCAGGAGTCACAGGGTCAAACTCCTCCCAGATAACATTCTCAAGACCTTCCTCAGTCATCCCGTCTGGACTTACCCAGTCAGAATCTATGCCTTCCCGAATCTGAGCAATTTTGTCATGCAGATACTGCACAAAGTCCTCAGCTCGACCCTGTAAGGGATCATCCCGCGCCTCTAGATGAAGGAGGGAGCGGGTCACCTTAAACAGGGCGGCTGGGAGGTTATCTGCTGACGCAATAAGAGCGGAAAAATAGCTAGATTTTGCCGCTTTTATCACCACTAGGTAGGTCTTCTTGGTCACAGTTTCATAAATAAGCTACAATTGATCAGATTAACAAATAATGCTAAGCCATGCACTAGAGATGCATGGCTTAGCATGGATCTCTAGTTCCTACAGGAACAGAGGTCCTGTAGGAGTGGAATAGAACAGAAGTCCATAAGCCTGTTTATCAGAGAAGGATATCATGGTCTAGGTCAGAGAAGGCATTGTCAAACCATGCTAGCATTGTATTTATATGCCAAAGCCATGACTTTGTCTTTGAATAAATACAAATAATAGTTGTATGCATGGATATTAATGGCTATCTACTGTTAGAAATAGGACACTGGATTGAGTCTTGCCATAATCAAGCAGATCTGTTTTTGTATTTGTAATGGAGAAGAGACAAAAGGGGGGAAACGGATGAGTCTTACCTCCCTAACCAGCGAGAGATAAGAAGAAATGCATTGATCCACTGGATCGTGAATCTTCTTCAGCAGCTGTTTCTTCAGGAAGGGTTTGAATGCCTTGTCAAACATAGCAGGAATGCTAAGTACTACAAATGCCAGAGTATCATCAGAGTACCGCAGTTGCAAAGTTGAAGGAAGAACCTCATTGTACCATCCTACCTTCAGGACACAAGAAAAAAAAGCTAAGTTTCATTCTTCAAAAGAAGAAAAAAATATCAGTTCATTTTTTTGTACAATCAAAAGATTAAAGACATCTTTACTCCATAATCTGGCACCATGGGATGTATTTAAAAAAAGGTTAGATAAAACATACAGAAACTGAACAACAGCTGCATATTTTTCCTAAGATTCAGTTTTCCAAAATTTAAAGATTTTCAATTATATTTCAGGGTCTGAATAGAAAATAGAAAAGGGTAGAAACAGAGAAATGGGAAGCTGGTTTGCAAATCAGATTTACCTGTTAGGCTAATACTAGAACTAGTTATACAGAATTAAAGTGGGGAGGGGGAAACTAAATAAAACAGTAATCATATCTCAACCTAATAAGCCAATATAAGCTTTTAACAGGATAACTGATGTTCTTTCTGATGTATCTGTATTAATGAATCAAACTTTTTTTTAACATGGGAAACTATAGGTTTAGGAAACATGAATTTAAACCAGCTTCAAATCATGATTTTATAATGCAAATGAAAACATCAATACCAGAAGTGAAACTGAAGATTTTTAAATTTTAATTTCATGAGGACTCAGATTGTTGGGGGCAATGTGTTGACACTGTAAACCACTTAGAGAAGGCTGTAAAGCACTATGAAGCAGTATATAAATCTAAGTGCTATTGCTATTAATTTCAAATACTTATTGATTTACTTGAAAGCTGGAATTAATTTAGAGTTTACAATTCAACCTTTAATGCAGAGGTCTTCAAACTTCGCAGCTTGGCAAACTTGGCATAGCATAGCTGGCTGGAGAATTCTGGGAGTTGAAGTCCACAAGTCTTAAATCTGCCAAGTTTGGGGACCCCTACTCTAATGTGAGTTAATGACATAGCATATTTGCTCCTTGTGATGTCATAAGGGATGTGAACAGAAGTAAGCAAGAACTTTGGGGCCTTCATTGAACCATGTTTCATATCCAAGATATGAATTAAAGATGAATTAAAAGGCAAACAAAGATGAATTAAAAGGCAAACAAAGTACTTGGGGTCATCAGCAGGAGATTACCAGAAACATTTTGGAAGTGCTACTTGAAGGCAGGTAATAGTGATCTAAATCTGACTGCAATCTGATACGTATTTACTCAGACAGATGATTACAATTTTGTGTGCATTTTGGTATAAAACTTTAAAAGTAGGTCCTTATATTCCACTAAATGAAAATCCCACTTTTTTTAAAAAAAGTATGAAGATTTTACTGGGGATGAATTAATTTTCAGTAAAATGTTCCAATAATATCTGACTTGAACACAACATATTGTAGCTTTGTTGGTGAGAAATAAATTGGGAAGAGAAACTGGTAAAGATTCTGTGTGCTTCATAAAGTCACGCATATATTTTTTTTGTTGCAAAAACTCTTATTACCTGCAGCTTCTTTTTACATGTCTGGGTTCAATTACATGGTTTTAACATAGTACATCATTCAAATACAGAAAAGTGGGCTGATTGGATAACCCATGAATAGGGAGAGCTGTACTCAGTAACGGTATCTTGCTTTTGTTCTCCCTTCTCTCTCTAAATCTAAATGGGGATTAAATGATTTAATGGCCTTTGTACCACTATGGGTATAAACCTATGTTTAAATTGTGCTGTCTTTTCAACTCTAGGATGAAACACTTATCCTGGTAGCTGTTGAAACTTTGCCATTATAAGCAATTTTATTCAAGCAAAATGTCAGATATGCTGACATAAGATGAGCCAAATTCACACAAAACTCTAAATTACAATGTGGTTGTCTAGTTTGTGGTTAAATGTTTGTGTAACCCCAGTATGGTTGGATAGCTGACTACCGTATTTTTCAGACTATAAGACGCACTGGAGTATAAGGTATAAGGTAAAAACCTTAGTTTTTGGGGAGGAAAATAAGAAAAAATCTGATTGGGGGTAGATCGGCCTCCCGGAATACCCCCAATCAGCTGTTCCCAGAGGTGAACTTTAGCAACAGGTTTGTTAGTTGTGAGCTCTGCACCTTGCTTTTTTTTCAGCTTCTCAAACAGAGGTTTCAGAGGCTTTTTTCTGGGCAGAGCTACATTTGGACTATAAGACACACCCAGATTTTCACCCTCTTTTTGGAGGTAAAAAGATTTACCCCTCTTTTGGGGGGTAAAAAAACGTACTCCGAAAATACAGTAGTTTAAAGATGAGTGTAAATTAATTAGCCATGGATAAGCATGTTAGATAAGCATACAACGAACTATAAACTGACCACATGGGCTGGGTTCACATAACACATAAGGCTAGTTTGTGTTCAATAGATCATATCGGTACTCCTCAACTTACAAGCACAATTGGGGCCAGAATTCCTGTCAATAAGTCATTATGGTTGTAAGTCAAATTGGACCTGATGTTATAACTATTTTTACAACAGTTCTTAAGCAAATCACCACAGCCGTTGAGCAAATCACACAACCAAAGTGACTCCAGCTTCCTCAGTGGGAGTTTTTTGCTGGAAGTTGGCAAAAAAGGTTGCAAATCACGATCATGTGATTACAGGATGCTGTAACTGGTCATAAATACAAGCCAGCTGCCAAGCACCAGAATTGTGTTCAAGTGACCGAGAGGAAGGTGCAATGGTCATAATGACTTGGTCATTCCTTCTTCCTGTGTCTGCACTGCTAGAATATAGAATTTGGGTTAGTTTTAATCCAACCACACTATCACATAAACCTTTGTCAGGAAGCCCCTTACTCAGCTGAATGGAGTTTTATCCCCTTGTTCCACATGCTTAAAACAACAAGTTCAGCTTTAGGAAAAAGTCATACGCTGTTTGCATGACTTAACAGCAAAATAGCTAATGACGTTTTAGTCTGACAAGTTGTATTCCTCCAAGCCTCTGCTATAGTACTATCTTATAGTTTGATGTCATGCAATTGGGCAAAGTAAATTATTATTAATTATGGGTGTGTTGTGAAAATATTGCTCAAAATGGAAGACCTTGTACAAACGCTCTGACTAAGAGAATAGAGCAGATTGCAGATTACTTATCCTTCTTTTTCCAGAAACTATGTTCTACCATAGATTCCTTGCATCAGGATTCCATAAACACATGAATAGGATTTTTCAGTTGAAGATATAAGGAGAAAGCCACTAGAGCTTAGAAAAGGGAAGGCCATCTTTCAAATTACATTTGTTTTCGATGCCCCTCTCCGCTCCCCCCCCCGCCCCCCTAGGCCTCTCAATCAATGGAAGCTCCCCTCAGGGCAGCTAGCAGTGTTTCCCAATATGGGGGATAGAATGGCATAATTCACATATGCCAAGCCTTAGTTTGCCTGCCAATTTACTAAACCTCACTTGCCTAAGCATTTGTATAATACATTAAATCATAAATAAACTCTGATTTTGAACCCATAGCAGTATGATTCACATAACATGCTGAAGCAAAGTAGAAAAAAATTATAATTAAATTATAAATGTAATTATGAAAAAAGATTAGTGCAATGTGTGAATTTAGCCAATAAATATGCATGTATAAAAATAGGCTTTTAGATGCCATGCACTACAAATGGTGCTACTGCTAAACAAACATGTATGGTTTTGCTTTCCAGGATCAAAGATGGACACATGAAACATTACAAATAGCTACTACCCACAGATGTTATCACAATTCCTTAAAGTGGAGGGGTAAGTTCTCTTTCTGTGATTATACTCCAAACTACTATACATTAATCTTCTTGTAGCTTGTAGGCTACAAAATGCAGCTTGTAACTGCATTTTTCCTTTTTTACCCCATAAGAGAAAACAAAATTTTCTAAGTGGGTGGAGGCTGATCCCTCTGAGGTAGTTCAAGAGAACAGTACTAGGAGAAAAAGGCATAATGAAGCCTTTTCCTTCTTTGTTTTAGCTAAAGAAATGGACAAACTATTGCTTTCCAGAATATATATTTTGCTAATTTTCAGTGGCATGGCTGTAGAAACTCCAGGAATCACTAGTTGAATACTAGGGGCTGCATAAACCCAAGAGCTGCCCAGCTCTGATCAAGAACTAGGAGCTACATATTGCTATTGCTGAACTAAATATTAGTCACTGCTTTGTCTTTTGTGGCTGTCTAATAGGTGCTGAAGTGAGGTTATTACCCCATGCCCTGTGTGCAATATGTATGGACTACAGTTCAAGCTGAAACCCTGATCCTTATGATTCCAGCTATTTTTCACTGGGGTTGCCATCCTTTTTTATCTATCAGGACTCCTGCACTTTTGCAAAGTCCTCCACAAACAATTACATACACAGGATAAACTGTATCTAACAAGGGAGTGCAGCAATTGGATTTAGCAATCTATTATTCTGTTGCAATACTTTCAAATGCACAGCAATTATTTGGAGACATAAAGGAGGGCAAGCCTATTAATGGTGCTGGTTCTACAAGCTGATCTCTGAAATTATTCAATAAAAGTTTGGCTATAGCAATTGAATCATTGTCAGTCTGTGTTAGTTGATGGGGTCCTACGGTACCTACCATCATATGGTTCTAATGTATGCAATTCTCGAACTCTAAATGGAAGCTCAAAAGACTTCATCTCAGCACTTGAGCTCCAATGAGAAAAAGAATGCTAATTCCTGATATTACTTCTGTGATGGACCATGCAATCTCGTACCAGAAAAGAAACCATAAAGATGCTATTGTGCTGAGGCAAGAAACCAAGGAGAGTAAGCAAGCATTTGAGTAAATAAAAGTTATAATTGATTATTCAAATAATGCAAGAAGTCATGGTTGCACTAATTCATAATATAATTTATTTACTTTTGACTTAACACGTTTGCAAATCACTGATTTGGGGTTATGTGAATCCAGCTATTGTGTCTTATTTAAGAAACCACAAATAGAACACTATGTGAACTGACAATGAACAACAGATGAATGTTAAGTGTTCTCTTGTTTAGTTAGAAATCTTGTTTAGTGAAAAATCACCACTTTATATAATCATAGTTTGGCATCTATAATTGGACCCATAGCATGATATGCCCATTATATATTTTCCTTTCTACAACCTTCTTCCATCATATGTGCAGGAAGGACTTGCCTTTTTTGCTTCTAAAATAATTATTTCTGTCCAAGTATGACTTTAGACTTCAGGTTTGTTACCTTTGACTTTTATTCTTTCTATATTCAAGCTTGCATTGTCTGTTTATTTCCTAGCATACCATCCAATAAAATTATTAGCATTGACTCCCAGAACAGTACAGTGCTTCTTTTAATTGCAATCTAGTCCTCCCTTTCCTACACTGAGGCCCTTCCTTGATGAACCTGAATTCAGAGATGCCAGGTGTCTGTGTGCACTGTCAAATATATGATTATCTACAGAAAGTGCAATGTCAAACCTGGTTGAGTTTCCACAACCCACTAGACAAAATGCTGTTAACTGATCTGTGGCTCTGGGTGCATTAACCCAGACATCTATATTTATTTATTTATTTATTTTAGAATTTCTATGCTGCCCTTCTCCCGAAGGACTCGGGGCGGCTCACAACATATAAAATGGTATACATATAAGAAAAACAAAAAATATTAATTCAGGAACCCTTGGTTCAGCTAACTGGGGATGTGTTGTCTATTTTTATGACTAGCTCATGATTCAGTGAGAAGCCAGCTTTTGTAAAAGAATTTAAACCTGTTTAGAGGGAGCAGTACTGCCTTGCATTTTGATGGGGTCATAAAAAAGCCATTGTTATATAGAACATTATGACTGTGTGTATAGTTGATATTCTGTACATTAATAGCATAGTTGGGCCTACTCATGTGGTAGGATTGCTGTAACCGATGCCCTAGCATTCGTATTGGTATTTATTGTTTTGGTTTGGCTAAGCCAAACTGTAATTTAATTACTTCATATTATCGCTGGCTGGCAACTGTTGTGGCAAGATAATAGGGTTGGTTGCCTTGCTGATTTTGAAGCACTGACATTCTACAGCACTGGCTTCGCGTTCCTATTGTTGCCACTATTTTAAAAAAAAGTATTTGGCACAATTTACTTGTCTGACATGTTGTATCCCCTAAATAATTTGGTGAAGGATTTCTCATATTTGGTAGCTTATAATCAACTTGATTGGGAAAATATCTATTTGACTTGTTAGAAAATGCAAATAAAATACTTCCCTTTTAAACCAGAAATAGGAAATCTAATTCAGTATGTCTTTCTGCTCTTCAAATGTTAGACGAGACAACTAGAAACAGCAATTTACCATGTCGAGATTACTATATATACAATTTTCCTTTGATTGCCCAGGTTATTCAATTAATAGCAATAGCTCTTAGACTTATATACTACCCCATAGTGCTTTACAGTACTCTCTGTGCAGATTATGTCAGCATATTTCTCTCAACAGTTTAGGTCCTCATTTTACTGACCTCAGAAGGATGGAAGTCTGAGTCAATCTTGAGTACCATCAGGATCAAACTCCAGACTGTGGGCAGAGTTATCCTACAATACTGCATTCTAACTACTGCACCAGCATCAATATTTAACTTGCAAGATAGTGCTACTTGATATTCATTTTCATATAAGTTATTATTGGCCATATCCCCAATTTTATATTAATTTGTATTTCCTTTTAATGTCACAATTTTGATAATTCTTCAGAAAGCATCTTCTACCAAGTTTGTACTGTCACTTCACACACTATGTGAGCAATGGTTGGCTTAATCATATTTATGTTAGGTAACATTCTGTGCAATACTCTAAATCAGAAGTCCATAGCCTAGGGGGTCTCATAAGCCCTACAAAGATTTTGTTGTAGTCCCCAGAAATCTCCAGAAATTGTTACTAAATTATTATTTTAATGTGACAACAGGAGGAACGTTAACCACATGACTAAACCCAATATGGCACTCTAAAGCCCTTGTGTTATCCTGTCATAGATCCTGTATTAAAGTTTATTTGATACCTCACACTAAGTCAAAAATCTGATAAAAATGGGATTAAATGCTGTTTATGAACTTGGACCATATAATATTCAGAACAAGTGATGTTTTTTTCACAGCAGTATAAAACTGTGTAAAAGCATCCTAAGAAAAAAATTGTGATTTACAGTACAAATTATAGCAGATGGCTTGGACAGCCCCAATCAAGCCACACTGTGGTTCAGAATTCTATACCAACGCAATCTGAAGAGACAGTAACAACAACAAGCAATTGAGATTTTGTGCCCAACCTAAGCAACAGGATTCCTTTATATATAAAAAGGATGCTGAATTGCCAAGCAGCATTTGAAATCAACAGTTCACTGGTTTTCTCAAGCTCCTCTGTATCTTTCTCAACAGATCTTTAAATGGAACAAAAATTTCAAAAAGAAAACCATAACTGAACTATTGATTAAGAAATAAAGCATTGACATGAAGTTAGTGATATTACAGAAAAGCTCAGAAAAAGGAATAAACAATGCAAGAAGATTAATTACATCTGTGTAAATGAACTGGAGAAAAAATGATCCAACAGTCATTTGCTCACAAATAAAGTGGTAACTTGCCAGTTTGATCTATTTATTAATTGCACCATTCTCATACAACAGCATTTCCTAATACAAGTAGTCCTCAACTTACAACCATTCATTTATGACCATTTGAAGTTACAACAGCACTGAAATAGGTGACTTATCATTATTTTTCACAGGACAGTTGCACCATCCCCATGGTCATTTGATCAAAATTCAGATACTTGGCAACTGGTTCATATTTATGACAGTTGCAGTGTCCCTGGGCTCATGTGATCACCTTTTGCAACCTGACAAGTCAAGTCATTGGGAAAGCCAGAGTCACTTAACAAATCGTGTTACTAACTTAACACCTGCAGTGATTCATTTAACAATTGTGGCAAGAAAGGTCATAAAAGGGGGGAAGCTCACTTAACTGTCTCCCTTAGCAACTGGAATTTTGGGCTCAATTGTGGTCAGAGGTTGAGGACTACCTGTTATCTCACCTAAAAATTGCAAAATTATGCTGCAACAAAACGTTCTGATAAATTGTTTCCACCAATATTAAAAGATTGCCGGCCAATTATATCACACATGAATGCCAATATGTGTAATTTCAATATGTCCAATCTGTAGGAAAGTACAAAAAATAGTATATCAATAATCGCTTTAGTCTCTGTCTCTCTCTCTCACACACACACACTCTCCGACAGTTATTTCTTAACATTATAAGCACTGCATAACGTCAAGGAAAGGAAATCCTTTAGTTAGTTAGTATACTTGACGAGTTGTATTGGTCTACAGTGCAAAAAAAAAATTAGAAGTCTGGTAGCACCTTTTCTGACTAACACATATTTTGTGAGCTACGACTTACGCCTTTCTGCGTGACAGTACAGCGCAATAAAAAGTATATATCGATCTCCCTCCTTAACTGAGCGCTCTAGCCCCTAACACGAGCGCGGTACCTTAAACGGATAAATCTCAAAACCCAGATTTTCTAGGAGATCTCGGATCTTTCTCTCCAGATGGACCACATGTAACTCCATGGTGCTCGGTCGCCAGGTCCTATGGGAAATGTAGTTTTCGCGGCGCACGAGAGGCCCTCGCCCACATGCCCGGAGTGGCGAGAGGTGGTAAAGCGATCGGGTGGGGAGGCGACTGCCGGCGATGCCCCCTTTGCCTTTCTTCCGAATGTCCCGCGACTGGCTACGACGAGAAACGCCTTCGGTGTCTCCGGGACATCCCCGATCGAGGCCCTCCCAGCAACGTCCCCGCTCAGAGTAATCAACGGGACGCCCGGATTTTTCCCGTCCAGAAGCCTTCGCGGCGTAGCGGAAGGCGGAATCGGCCAACCTCGGCCTCTTAGCCGTCCGCGGAGGACGTGCTCAAATCGGCGCCGAGACCAGGGCCCGGGGGGGCGCGGGCGAAGACGTTTACGGTTTTCTTTCGCTTGCTGGCGATCCTCAAGCGAACGTGAGCCTAACCGGCCTGAGTTTTGGCGGAGCGGAGTGGCCGCTGCCTCCTGCTTGGGTCGTCGCCTAAAGTCTCCTAGGCCGGTTCCGAGTCTCGCCCCCCACCCCACCCGGATCGCTCAGGTGACCGCCGCGTTTCTTCCGTTGGCTGTGTGCAACGGCCGAGGGTGAGCGACGTTAATTGGTGAAGGCGCCTTCCCCAAATGGTGGCCTGGGTCCCCGACTCGGCCTGAGGCCGTTTAACTGGGTAGTTTCTGAGGGAAGGTCGGTGGATGCAATTCCCACAAAGGCGGCTATGACGGAATTGGGGCGGCCGGGGTGGGGGGAGAACTGTGTTGTTCGTCATCCGTTTAGATTTACTTATTGGTACAATGGCTGCGGGCTCCGCACTTCTTCCCTGCCGCTATTGGTTTAGAGGCGGAAAAGCAGGTGGAGTCAACACGGTGGCGGGAAGGGTAGACAAAAGGATGGCTGCTTCTTTCCTGCGTGCTCTCAACTTGTCCTCTCTTGTCTGGTCTCCCAGCCCCCCAGGTAAGAGGATTCTCCAGACCACCATGTGGGGGGAACAGAGAAATGAGCATCCTCCTGCAGTTTTTGGCAAACTTTCCCATTTCTTCTTTTGATGCCTCTTGCTTCCCTCCCTTCCAATTGACATGTGGAGGAAAAAAGGTTACTTCTTTCATGATTGCACCTTATCAGGAAAATACTCCTTGAATAAAACCTCTGCAATGCAAGCCTGCTGGTAAGAGGCCAATATGGGGCAATCCCAGAAGTAGTTCTGTGAACTCAGCTAAGGAAGTATTATTGAAAGTTGAGTTCTGCTTTTCCCTGTTATAAGAACATCCTTATTGTGTTGCATAAAGTACTCAAAAAATAATTTGTTCCCCATTAGAAGCAACTTTAATTTTTCCTGCATGTAAAAAGAGGTAGCAATACCCAGTTGCTCTTTAAAAAGAAACCCGCCTGGATGGTTTTATCTTTCGATAAGGAAGATTGTTCTGAAGCATGTGATTTAAAATCTAGTTTTGCTTCTGTGATTTAAAGAATGCTTGTGAGTCCCTTTTCCAACATGAAAATGTCACTGTATTTCAGTCCGTTTTATTGAAATGCGTAACAGTTTCTTGTTACAGTAGTAGTACCTGGTTGTGCTGCTGTACATCAATATTAACAACACTTTAAAACTGTTTTCATCCACTGAACATTAAAGAGGTACTTGTCACCTATTACAAATATTTTGCATAGTTCCCATTCTCCATCTATTTTGGGACCTTGAAAAAAGAAAATTCTGGAGAGTATATGTTTATACGCCTTTAATGGTATTTTCTATATTGGCCATGCTCCGGCTGCCCTGCAGAAAATTTACAGTGGATTTTATATAGAACGACCTGCAGTATCACGTCTGCATCTTGTGATGACTTTTTTGTGTGTGCTGCAATATGTTTTTGTGAAGATAACAGAGGAAAATAAACATTTTCTCTGACTGCTTTTGCAAATAGTCTTTTTCTAGCCAAAGATTTTCCCAAGGTTACAAATGGGTAACCAGTGGATTTCTAAAAGACATCTTTTCCTCAACAGCATGGATTGGGACGCACGGCTCAGTTCTATATTGGTTGAAACAGACAGCAACATGGCCAAAATTAAGGCAAGTTAAGCTGCAGAGCAATATATTGCTTTTCTACTTGGTTGGTGAAAAATATTTAGTGCTTGAGTATTCTGTTTGTATGCACACACATATGCTAAACATATACTAAATATGTAGATACAAAAACACCTTAAGAGATGTATTCTGTTAAGTGAAAAGACGTTGGTAGTTTCCTCCCCAAAATAACCCACTGTCTTTAATACTGTAGCTTTTGACTACCAAGCTTTTCAACATTGTTAAATAGCAGCTACCGGGCATTATAATAAATGACAAAATAAAAAGAGAAAGGATAAAGTGTTTAATTGAGGCTTGACTCCTGGTGACTTTGTAGGGACATTTATATACAATTTGTTGACAACAGTATGTAAGTTATTTTTAATTGTTTCTTCTAGGGCAGTGATGGCTAACCTTTTTGCCATTGCGTGCCAGGAGGGGGGGGGCGGGGTAGGGTTGCGCGTGCATGTGCCCACGCATATGCGCACGCAACACCCCACCCCACCCCGCTCCTGGCACATGATGGCCTGGTAGGCCCGTTTTTCTTTCTTACCTGGTTCCTGATCCTCTCTTATTTATTTGGGAAGGGCGAAAATAGCTTTTCTCACTCTCTCGGAGACCTGAAAGGCCTCATTTCCCAACTCCCGGTGGGACAGGAAGTGACTTTTTTGCTGTCCCCAGCCTCCAAAGCCTCTC
>JANHZT010002535.1:149596-161428 GCA_032468215.1 Stegonotus admiraltiensis | reverse complement strand
GTGAGAATTGAACTCGCAGTAATTGCAGGCAGCTGGCTTTACTTAAACAGTACTTTAGCCACTGCGCCACCAAGGCTTTTGATACAAGCATCCTATGTTCCCTGTGTTTTATACTAGTTAGCACCCTCTTATCTTCTTTTGCTAGTGATACACAAGTTCCAAAGAGGGCTACGGTTACTATGATACAGCATTCTGGTTGCTAGAGAATAGATATAATCTCTCTTTTTCTCAGTGAGGGACTGGCCGGGGATGGGGCAATTTCCTAATATCCCCAGTGAATTAAAGGCAGAAAATAATTTAATTTTGACTGTTTTCTAGAATTAGCTGCTTATATATCAGATCCTCTTTACCAGTAGTAATAAGACAGATACTTCCAATTAGTCCAACTTTTAATCTGCTTTTATATTGAAAAGCAAGCTATAAATCCATGACTAATTTAAAATGGCCCTCAGGCAACAATGGAAATTCAATATAATCTTTTAACTAGTGTCCTTTAATATAATCTGAAAAATATCATACCTCTAACTTTCCTTTCTTTGAATACTAATGTTTGTATAACATTAAAATATTTCCTAATTGCTTCATGTTGCAAATTACAATGTGCAGCCAATACAAATGGCAGAGATGGAACAAAGTGCACTATTGTCTTTTTAATGTGTTTTTATTTATTCACTAAATAATATATTGCTTTGGAAAATAGAGCCTGTGGTTATGAGTTGTTGCTGGATCCCTGATCTCTCATTGTTTTGTCTGCTAGAAAAGAATGAAGAGTTACTGCATGAAGAAGACTTATCTTTCTCCTTTAGTAGTGATGATTCCATCTCTGAGTTCAGTCTCACAGATGTCAGCTCGGATGAACTTTTCAGTGAAACAGAAGGTGTACAACTTGTTGGTAGGTGCTACTTTATTTTTTGAAATACTGAACGATGATGTGGCTGCGGGGAAGGTGGGGAGCCAATACTAAAAAGATACCTCTTTCTTTCTTCACTTCTTGAAACTTCAACGTCTTATTTCATCACACTGGGGGGAAAAAACAATATTTTGGGAGACTAAAAGGATTAACATTCTCTTCCAAGAGAATAATACCATTTCATTAAGCTGTTCAACGTTCTCATTAGCAGGATTTGGAAGAATGGTTTTCCTAAATTTATGTGGATTTTGCTCTGTTCTAATCCTGCTAATTTACTTTTTAAAAAAAGAAGAAGGTGGGCAGTTCCCAGCTTCTGTACATCTGGTTCCACTCCTCCATGCAAGAAGCTTCTCGTACTTTGCAGCTTCACTAGCTCATTGTGCCATATATGTATGCCTTTGATGTCAGCTAAGAGACCCTGTTTTTACAAAGATATACTTATTATTTAACAGGTTGTTTTAAAGCTCTTTTCAAATGCCCCACTTGCATCACTTGAGGAAAAGAAAACCCACTAAAAGTTTGTACCAGCCAGAGCCCATAGGAATTGGGCAGCTAATAAATTAGGTGGCTAATAAATTCAAATAAATAAATAAAGGGTCCTTTTGAAAATGTGTTAACTTATTTAATGGTTCATAGTAATATGCTAATTACACTTGTTGTACCTTTTAGATGGCAAGGTTTCTTTACCAAATTTGAAACTGGAGAATATCCCCGGAGAGGCAATTGGTGGCATGTTGGAGAGGACAGAAATCAGCAGTGAATTATCCACCAGTTTGCCTGAGCTGAACTTCAGTGACCTTTAAAGCATCACTTAAGGGCTGCCTCATGCTTTTTAATGAGGAAACAAATTAAAGAGAGGAAAAAACATGAGTTGTTTTCAACATGATACGATGCTTTTGTGCAGATGTTGCACGAGGTAGGAGGAGGAGTGATCTTAGCCCATGTCATGTTGGTATGTCAGGATTTGCTGGGTAGGTCTGGAATCATTTGAAGGACACAGTGTTAATAGCTTCCAGTGTCCCTCTCTAGAAATGAAACAATGGTATTAATTAACCCCAATGTACATCAAATATGATATATATCTTTTTTTCCAAAACTTAAATAGTCTGTAACCTAACACAGGCAAGAAAAATATTCTGGAAGTAAATTCATCTTAAACTACAAAGCCTGTTAATTTGGTCAGTATCTGTAATCCGGGAAAGAAGGAAACATCTACTAAAGGACAGAAGAGCCTATACTATATTACATGTATGAAGCCATTAATTTGCCAGTGCACCAGCAGGTGATTAAGACAAACTTTGCTGTATATGAATGCATGTTACAGTTTTGTGGTAGTAGACAAATTTTCTGGACAGTGGGTGGCTCATGTCTTGTTCACGAGCAGCTGGAGTTATTGGATAATTCTGGGTGTGCCCATCTTGTTTTCTTCGCCACTGAGCTGTTAACACTAGTCTTTGGAGTCATGAGGGAACTAATTTGTCTAAGTGACAGTGTGTCCAAGATTACTGATTTTGGATTAGGTGGGGAAGAAATCAGTGTAGCTTCTTAATTATCATGCCTTCGGTCATTTTCAGTGAATGGCAAATGTTAAAATAAAATCTAAAAGTCATGCTATAGTTAGGTTTTTATCCAAGTTAAAACTTAGCCTATATTATTTAAGTCAATGAGGAAGTACGTCAAAGTACATGTGGATTTATTTGTGATGAAGTTCTCCTTAGGTTGCATTGTGTCACTACACTTTTGAATAGAAGAATATTGCAATAAAGGTTACTTTCTCCTTGACAACTTTATGGTTAAAAACACACACATGCACGACATCCTTGCAACTTTTAAAGTGAAAGATTTCCAGTTGTGGGAATTATTAACAGAAAAGTCATGAATGACTTTTGAAAAATAAAGCTACAGTATAAGAATATAGCATATTAGGTGTCTCTAATATTACATCTCAAATGTGTAATCTTTGCATTTTTGTTAAAGTCTGGATTTAATTTGTGCAGTGATGCATTCTTATTGATTTAAAAAGCAACTTAAAAAATAAGGCATGTTTTCCTTGCCAGTGTTTCATCTTGCTTTTCTCAGTATATGGGATTCTCATTTTACTCCATGGAAGTAGAAAAGCATATTGAGCAAATAAACTTTTTGAGAAAACCATTATTATCTGAATTGCTATCTCAGAATTCTTATTCAGAGAAGGTCCCAGACTTAGGCATCTTTATAGTTACAAATTAACTAATCAGAATAGATTTATGCAAAAGCTGTTTATCTTTTTCTGAACCATCCAGTTTCGACGAGAAGATTAAATTAATTTTGAACTGCAGGTCTTACAGTTGCATCTTCTTTTTCCAAGGCCTAGATGGAGTAGAGTGCTAAAATTGTCATGAAGTCCTCAAATCTTATTCTGATTAACAGAATCCCATGGAATTCTTGTAGGTATGACATATCAGCATACTGGACAAAGCTGCATCTCTCACATATCCTGTGTTGAAAAAGAGCCTTGAATAGGAACCACTTCTATCTCAGGGTAAAAGTAATTTCAGAAGTGGAAAGGGTTACAGGCAAGGGAGAGGAGAAAAGGTGAGGAATTAGCAACAGGCGATTTAATCAGTGGATAGTCCAGTAGTTCAGAGAGTGATGGGAAGAAGCAAGGGTTGCTCCCACACTTGGTATTCATGACCTGTTTGCTTCAGATTTGGGGAAGCATAGATAGAGAAGTCAAATTCAGTGATATCTGGACAGAACAATTTATCATAATGAATGTAGCTGATTGTATTAATGGAATAAAGCTTGCATGTATTCATCAATAAACTGGACTTTGATAGAAATAATCTTCTTTTCTGAAGTTTAGTTTTTGAACAATGAGGGATTAGGAAGAGAATAACTAGTCTTCAAGTCCTTAGAGAACGTTGATAAGATGGAAGGCACTGATTTCTGAGAGATCGCATGCCAAAAGGCAGGTGTCATGACAGGGTAGGCACACTTCCCAGGTTTAAATGACACTAATCAAAGACCCAGAGTGTGCCAAATATACTGGCACATACTGGCCATGCTGAAACTATGGGAAATTAGTGGTTCCTGAAGTAAATTGGCCCTATGCCACATAAGGCATTACAGGTAATAATCACCTTGAACTGCAGTCAGAAGCAGACTGGCAACCAATGCAGCTGTGGAACAGATGTCATATGACATACTAAAACACGTCCATCATTATCCAAGCCGCTACATTCTGCGCCCAATGCTTCTGAGTGATTTTCAAGGGCAACTCCATGTAGAGTGCATTGGAGTAGTTCAGCCTTGGTTTGTCACAGGGATAGATGGATGACCATCTGAAAGGACACAACTTGTGCACTAGATTGAGCTGAGTTAAGCCCCTTCCCCCATTGCACACCCTGCGAATGTGCTAGCTCATACAAGAGTATGGATGGAAGGTTCAGGGGGCCCTAATATCTACAACCACTCAGTCTTGGAAGGATTAAGTCAGTCTTTTCCTTCCCATCTTGGCCCATACAGCCTCCAGGTACTCAGCCAGGATTTTAGCAGCAACATTTGGTTGGTTTGCAATTGAGAGATATAATTGGGTATTGATATATGCAAAGTCTGTTTACATTTGCAGTGCTGTAAATGATTCAGAATAAGAATCTACTTAAGTAGGTTTTTCTTCCTCATCCTTGAATGTAACTTATCTTTAAGCAAATTTCTTCAATAAATTTTCCAGGCCATGAATTTTCTGCTCTGCAGTACTGTACTGATAATTTATCATAAGTACATAAACATGCAGTATAATGCACAGTAGGGCTACTATACAGCTAAAATGTAATGATCACTAAATTGTAGCAAAAAGTTTATATTGTGTATCCTATTGCCATCTAGTGGCTATATTTTTGCAGCCTGGGTCTGATAGCTATACCATAATGCATACTGCAATAGCAAACAGATTGGTTGCAATAAGAGAGTTCCTTTTATTTTGATTAGTGTCCCACCCTTTCTAGCTTCAAAGGTAACCACTGAAAGTGATTTCTAGTTTCCTGCCAATGAACAAAATTACGCCTGAGCCTGGAATTAATAAAAATTAACCCACAGAAGCTATCAAAGCTTTCTGTCACCTTCAAAGGGATCTAATAAGGACCTGGCACATTGCCCACTAATACTGTTAAAAGAGTCTACTACTTGTGAAGTGAAATCTTGAGTACCACTTTGTACTAGCCTCAGGGAAACTACAAAGCTAAAGGAGACAGCTGAGCTTAACAGAACAAGTAGAAAATCCTCTGCAGACTTGCCTAGGAATTCCTTGATACATTTGAGGCCCATCATCATTGAAGACCTTCTGAAAAATAGCCTAGTACAGAGACAGGGAACCCTTTTTGCAAGTGAAGGCTCTTTTTATTTATTTTTGGTGCTGAAGACCATAGAAAGCATGGCAATGATGCTGGACTAAAAATCTCAGATAAAATCACTGGTCTTGTTTTCAGGAGAGCTATTAGTTTTTAGAAAACTAAGCTTAATAAAAACATTTGGGAGCTAATGCTATTATTACATTTCTGACATAAGAATATATTATTTGGTGACTTCCTGCCTAATTGTTTTGGGGAAAATAGGAGAAAGGAGTATTAGGTGTGTTTACTGCCTTGAATAATAAAATAATAAAGGCAGGATAAAAATTAATAAAATAAGAAAAGGTGACCTTGAAATGAAGAACAGACCCGTGATGTTACAGGCTGGTTAAAAATTGACTCTGAGGTTGTTTTATCCTGCAAAAGGTCCACTTGCTGCTTAGAGATTCTAGTACAGAGATCCTCATTAAGTATCACTTTCGGGCTTCTCTATTTAAACTACCCCAATCCCAGAGTAAGTTGCTAGGTTCACAAATCATCCTGTATCTATTTTTTTAAACGTGATATCTTGACTAAGCTACAACTTTTCACACTATGCCAAGCCATAAACCTTGGGTTAAAAACCTCAATTGCTGGGTTTACCCATCTTGTTCAGTATAACCGAATAAACAACATTAAGCCTTATTTTTAGAATATGAACCCAGCTTGTACATGAAAACATAGCAGCTTTTGAATATGATGAACGACATGAATTGTCTAACCTGACAGAAGAGTAAGAGAAGGGGATAAAGACTGCATGTGGAAACAGGCAAATTTCAGATGATCATGCCTTCCAGTAGACTGTTCAAGCTTGGTAAATAGCACAGAAAGCTGGATATAGCTTTCAAACAGCAGCACCAAATTAGAGTTATTGCACCATCTTATTGTTCCAAGCATTGTCAACAATACTGGCAGGATTAAACATATACTTAGATAAAACATTTAGAGTGACAAAAAACATCTTGTGTGCTATCCCTTAGTATTAAATAAAGGAATACAATTTCCTCAGTAAACTGATGTTAAATTGAGTGCTGAATTCAGTATAAACTACAAATGCTTTTATTCCCTGCAAAAACACCATAAACCAGAGCAGGGAAAGGGGCTTCAGTAGCAATAGTCAGACTATGCAGTGTGAATATTGAATGCCATTAAATGGAGTAGAGGATTATTGCTTTCTAACTTTGTCTCAACTTGCTAGAGACATTTGCATGGCCCCATACGAAAATGAATGCTGGACTAATTTTCTTAGTATAATTCAGATTAAAAGGATGAGATCACTGCTTCCTTCTGGATCATGTTTTAAATCTTGATAGAAACATGAAGTGTAATTCAAAGAAAATAAGAGAGCCAACTTCATCTCCCAGTCACAGTTTCATTGCATTTCCATTCTCAAGAAACACATCATATTCCATATATTTCATATTTTTTACTTTTGTGAAAAAAGCACCCCATACAGTGTATTTTCTCAGAATCCAACAAACCTATCTTTGATATGAAGCCAGCAGTTGAAAAGATAGTTGATTTTTTTTCTCTAGCATTGCATGTATCCAGTCACAGAAAATGAAGATGTATTGAGGAAAAAGTTTTGGTTAAGCTGATTCTCAAAAATAAAAAAAAGGACAAGCATTTTTAAAAAGTTAAGTCATTTGACTTGCAACTCTATAGTTATTTGCATGTCAGTACAGCAGCTCCAAAATTGTAGAGTTGCTCCCCAGTTGGGATCCTTTACAAGCTTTGTAGCCTTTAACAGGTTCTGGTTTTTTTAAGTCTTTCAATTGTTTAATAGCTGTAGAGGGAAAGAGGTGTGTCTTCCATCATGTCATCCTGTAAGAAAGAAAAAAACTTAATTTTGTGCTAGCTCAGACATTAGTGAGAGATGTCTAAGTTATGTACTATATATATATATTCTTACTGACTTCTGAACCATCGCTTAATGAATCTGAGCCTCTGCCATCTCAAAGAATTACCCTTTGGAACAAACAGACCAGGCAACTAATATTAAGGTACAGTGGCAGTGAGGCCATATCCCATCTAGAGGAAAAATAACAGAACAGGTAAAAACCCAGCAGATGCTCACCATAGGCAAGTCCTGGAGGCGTCTAAACCGTAGTCTACTGCCACGCTGTTGATACCTCAAGAAACCCAGGAGAGTCAGAATCCCTACTGTCACAAAAATTACAACGACAGCAATCACCAGGGGATCCTTTCCTATTGGACTGACTACTGGTATACTGGGCAGACCTGAAAGCAAGAAGAAGGCAGTAAAATGTAGTTCATCATTTAAAGCTATGAAGGTTCATTTACCCAGCTACCTATTTTAACAATCAAAGGAATACATTCAGCTGCATAACCCAAATCCAGCATTATATTTAATATTATTTATACAAACTTGCAGTGCCTCGCCCAAAATGTTTCCCCCAAAACTATTTTCATGCAAAAGTACCAATTCCCAGTCTAATTTGGAGATGTCAGAGACTGAATAAGTAACTTTTTCCTTCTTTTTGCAGAGCATATGCTTTGTCACTGTGCTATATAGTTCTCCCATAGTTTTATCCAAGATTGGGTTTAACTATTCCTTGGTTCTCACCAACCCATTCTAAATCTGTTGTTCCCTAGATGAGACAAGATTGCTAAATGTATACCTTGATTGTTTCCCACATCAAATACAGTTGTCTTGTGGTCATGTTTAGCTGGTTGCTCTGTCTCTGCTGATAGGATTTTGTGAGGTAAGAGAGTAGAGGAGGCAACCTCAAATGTTACTGATCGAGAAGTATTGGATGTAGTTATTGTGTTCACTTGTTCACCAATAGTAGTCCTTGGAGATGATGTGGAGGCAACAGTGTTCTCTTCTGTGAAAGCCTTATGGTCCATGACTGGCGTGGTATTTTTTGCTGGCCCCGTGGTAATGAATGTAGAAGATTCCGGCTGCGAAGCAGCTGATGTTCCTGCAGAGAAACATTTAACTGTCAGTACAGTGGGGGTGGGTGAGAATCCTGGCTCTGCTTAATTCAGAAATAAAGAGAATCTACTTTGGCCAGACCTTTTCTGATTGTTTCTACAGATCTAACATAAATCTTGGTAGTTATCAAATCTAATCAAAAGTGTGAATAAAGCAGGTCCACAGTTAAGACTCCAGTCTTGGGAGCAGGTTCTATGAAGATAACTGGGACATGGTGTTGCTCAGTTATCAGGAAAGAGTTTGATCCTATTGGACCCCAGAAAGCAGGCAGGGTCCTCATGACTGTGAGCTCAGCCACTTCTATAATAGATCCATTTTCATCCTAACTGACAAAAAACATGAACAATGTTCAATGTTTTATGTTTTTACTGGTTGTGTATTATAGTTTGTATAATGATTTCATATACTCTCTGGAGCCATCCAAAATTGGCTGAAAAATGGGTGGCTATATAAATATTTTAAAAAATCAAATCAAATCAAATCAAAATTGATCTGTGGCTGGTTGCTGGGTGCTAGTAGTGGTGAATTCTTTCTTGAATGAGGAAGAATTTGATGTCTCATTTGATGTCACAGCACTTTTACATCCACAGACCCAGAATTTGCAAAAGAATCCATGACAGCATTACTACATAGCACACAACCAACCTAACCAAATAAACCAAGGTTGAAATACCCAGAATCATGAATCTTATCAACTTCTGCCTAACCACATACAGGTAGTCTTCGACTTACAACAGTTCATTTAGTGATCATTCAAAGTTATATTGGCACAAAAAAAATGATTTATTTATGACCATTTTTCACACTTATGATTGTTGTGGCATCCCCATGGTCACATAATATTCAACAACCATGTTACTAACTTAACAACTGTAGTGATTCACTTAACAACTGTGGCAAGAAAGATAATAAAATGGAGCAAAACTCACTTAACAAGTGTCTCACTTAGCAACATAAATTTTGGGCTCAATTATGGTCATAAGTCGAGGACTCCCTGTACTTTCAGTTCAACAGACAAATATATCAACAAATCAAAGGAACACATATGGGATCACTACTTTCAGGAATAATTGTAGAGACTGTAATGCAATGCCTGGAATCAATAGCATTCCTATATATACAACTCAAATATGGATCAGGTATATAGATATATTCCTATCATAATCAAAAAGGGCTAACTAGAGAATACAAACGAAACCATTGACAAAACTTCAAAGGAATAAAATTCACTAGGGAAGAAGAAAACAACATTACACTATCCTTCTTGAATATTCTCATCAGTAGAGACAGTGATGGCAAATTAGAAACACGAGTCTATTGTAAAACCACCCACGCTAACCAAGTGCTCCAATACCAAAGTAACAACCAAACTTCCCACAAGAAAAGCCGTGTAAGAACACTCTTTAGATGAGCACCAACACACTGCAGCAACCCTGAACACCAGAAAAAAAGATCATCTATACAACACCTTACAACAAAATGGATATCCACACAACATCATTAAAAGGTGCCTGACCACTCAATCCAATATTGCACAACCAATGTTGTAAAAAGAATAACACTGCTATACATCAGAAACATCTTCAAAACCATCAATAGACTATTACAACCACATGATATCACCATAGCACCCAAACCAACCAAAGCCATCCAAACATCCTAAGAAAACCACAAGACCCAGCACCCTGGAAGAAAAAAACAAGAATCGTTTACAGCATACAGCGTAAGGATTGCAGGAGCCACTATGTAAGACAAAAAGGCAGAAGACTAGCAGATCATCCATGAACACCAGCTAGCAGTCAGAAGACATAATGAAAATTCCTTCATTTCATAACACATGGGCAAACCCAGTGGCGGGATTCAGCCAGTTCGCACCACTTCAGAATAACCGGTTGTTAACTTTCTGAGCAGTTTGGCAAACTGGTTGTTGGAAGAAATCATTAGGGCAGAGAACCGGTTGTCAAATTATTTGAATCCCACCATTGGGCAAACCTAATCATAGTTTCAACTGGGAAACTCTGAGTATCCTAGACAAAGTCAGGTCCCAAAATGCTAAAGATTTCCTGGACATTCAAACAAATCAGCCATCAACAAGCACCTAGGCATAAGCAACATCTACATACCATTCAAAAGAGATAATTACAAAGCCAAAAAGGAAACAAAAAGACCAGAAAGCTTCCTCAGGAGCAATCAACATTCAGATGAGCAGAGATTAACATCAAGATTAACATTAGAGGAACAATCAAGAAGCAAACAATACCTCAATCAAGAAATTGCCAAGCAAGCTAACAGTAAACAACAGCCCAATCAAAGAACCACCAAGACCACTCCTACCAACACTGGCCAGGCAAGCCACAGGGATATAAAATGAGCGTAAACCCCATTCCCTACTAAAACTGATGATGTTACCTAGTTTGGTAATGAAACATCTGTAAAATTACCAAACTCATTACCAAGGACCCCATAGTTCAATCCTGACCTACAAATTTTCCCTTCTATCGGTTACATATTTTTTAGAACACTGAGGTCACAGAAATATTTGACCATAACTCTGCAAACTTAGCGGGTATTTTTTTTTTAGCTCAGATGGTGTTCTCTTTCTTTTTTTCCTATTTTTTTGGAAAATACAGAGTATCTAATTGTAATCTAATATGTTTTACAGGCTGTGACTATGAAGCAGAATTAGTTGATTCATCCTGGCCATATTTATTTAAACTACCTACCATGATAAATTATTGATAACTGCCCAGTCTTACCTTGTGTCTCATTTGATTGCAAAATTTCTGTAGCTGGGATCTTAGTGCTGGAAGTAAGCAAGGATGTGGCACTGATGTATCTTCTATCATCATCCAGGTCAAATGTATTAGTTTCCGGTAAGTTTGTAGTTGGAGTAAGAAATAAAGAAGGATCAGTGCTAGTGTTAGAGGCATTATTTGCAGTCTGGATCTGTATCCTTGCTGTGGTATTCAAAAAGCCAGGTGTAGTAGTGGTCAGATAATCCAACTGACCGATGCTGCTAACACTGACTTTTGGGGTGCTTGTGATAATGTCATCCCTACTGGTGGCTGTGGCTTGGAAGCTTCTAGCCTCAGTGTGAGGAAGCGTGAACTGAGGAACTGTGCTGGATGAAGCAGATGACTCATTCTTCCCATCTCCTAGTATAGGAAAAACAAACAGGAAAACAAAATTTGGCAGCATCCTTACAACATATGTCCTTCCCTAGAATATCAGCTGGAGAAATAAGTAAAAAAGAGAAGAAATAGATCCATATCCAAAACAATTGCTGTGAAAGGGACAGCAAATTGGGGAGTAAGTTCTTTTCTAATTGAACTCTTTTCAGAAATTACTAGAGCTGACTTTATTTATTTATTTATTTATTTATTTATTTATTTATTTGTCAAGCATATATAAGATTACAGGTAAAAGTATAAATATAATTTGAATACATAATTTGAAAAGAGTAAGAGTAAAAAGGAACATTAGGACAGGGATGGTAGGCACGCTGGTGGACTTATGCATGCCCCTTACAGACCTCTTAGGAATGGGGTGAGGTCAACAGTAGACATTTTAAGGTTAAAGTTTTGGGGGTTTGGGGA
>JANHZT010002535.1:132931-143088 GCA_032468215.1 Stegonotus admiraltiensis | reverse complement strand
GCACCTCAAGGGGAGCCCCATGTAGAGAGCATTACAGTAGTCCAGACAGGAAATGACGAGTGCCTGAGTGACTGTGCGTAAGGTGTCCCGATCCAGAAAAGAACGCAACTGGCGTATCAGGTGAACCTGATAAAAAGCCCCCCTGGCCACAGCCGTCATATGCTCTTCTAAAGACAGCCGTGCATCTCTGATATATACCCTGTTATTCTTAAATAAAGAATCTGGCAAGATAGCTTAAGTATAGTGATATGTAACTATTTTAACCTTAATCAGCAAACATTTGTGACAAAGATACATAATCGCAAATGAAAATAGACTTTTCATTAAAATTTGTATCTATATTAGCTAACAATGTTCAGATTGGTAATTATGTTATTAATCCTTCTTTTTCCTCAGTATAAGTAGTGAACATAAAAGAAAATACTGTTCCCCCCAAATCTAAAATCTCATCTTATAAATTATTGATATAAATCAACCAAAATAATAAAGTCACACTAAATATCTCAACAGTACTCTATGGACAAGTATGAATTAAAATATCAGCTAAGTAACTCTCATAAATGCACTCATCTATTTGACTATAATTTGAGGTATAATGTTTGTATCCATACAAGACCTTAAAATGGCTAGGGTGGGCATGCCAATCTGACATTTGTAAAATGAGACCTTGAAAATTTGCATAAAGTTCTAAGCCTTACCAAACACACAGGAATTAAATTAAAGTACTGAAATGGCATACAAATCTGAGTAAATAAATCAAAACAAAAAACATTCTCTATATATCTACCTGGTCCTGGATAGAGATGCTGATTTAATTGACACTGTCAAAGTATGTATGGAGTACAGAATTGTGTTTTGGGGTGCAGTGCAGCCAGTCTAACTCTAACAAAATTATTTTGAAGTGTTCTAAAAATCTCTGTCTTCTATAGATTTCCCTCATTTTATGGGCTCAGATATTAAATAAATATATTACTCTGTTAAGTGGTTAATATAAGTTATATAAATGCCACTATCAAAATGCTATGGACTTCTAAATGGCCTGGAAGCGTGATAAAAAACCCCCCTGCTTTATAAACAACAGTGCCTACAGCCATGGAACTATGAGTAGATAAGAGAGGGAACAATTCATTTGTCTTCACCCAAGTGGTCCTTTTGCTTTTCAAATCAATGCTAGGAAGTTTGGATTTAAAGAAGTTCTGCAGTGATTGTTACTTTGAACCCCAAGAGAAAGACATGGGGTTGGGACAGACATGCTTTATGCCTGAATTCACACAACATGCTTAACTTGTTTACTGGGTTCTCCTTAAACATACTTACAAGCCAATCAAACAGGTTGAATTTGCATAATATGCTAATAAACATACATATGCACAAAATCAAAGTTTGTGAGTTCAGAGGCTAGGCATGTAACTGGCAAGTACAGATGCTGGATCTATAACTGACCCAGTTAGGTGCATTGTACAAATACACGTATTTGGGCAGAAGTCTCACCTTCCCATATCGCATCTCATTAAGATGTCCTGAACCCCCAAATATTAAATCTGCAATCAGGAAATGCTTTGAAGAAAATATTCTAACTCTGCAACAAATACTACTACACAAAGAAAGAAAATTGTGACTTCCTAGGTAGCAGAAATAAAGAAATCTAGCAAGCAAGGAAAAGGGAGCGATGCGTTTCTGCTAAGTAGTGTAGATAAACATATAACCTGAGTGAAAGAAAGGAAAGCCAGGTTTTGAACCAGAGATCCAATCCAAACTGTTCTGAATGCTGGCAGTCTACTGGTAAAATATACGAATAGAAGGCAAGAGCATTTCTGGGTGCGTTGCAGAGTGTATTTTCCAAACTACTGTTCTGATCAAGCCTTATTTGAGTTCCCAAATGCCCTGGTGGTGGACGTGGCAGCTTCAGCTCTAACACCACTCATTTGGTAAACAAAAAGCCCAACGAGTGGTGAGGGCCTGCATCAAATCTGGGAGCTTTAGCCCTGGGAGAAGAGCTGGGTGCCAGCCCTAAGGAAGGGCACCCCAGAGCCCATCTGAACCTAAGGAAAGCCTGATCCTCTAGCTGGCCAACGAGCCCCTCCAGGAAATTTAGGCTGCAAGCGAAAGGCTTAACGCAGGCAGGAGAGCCATGCCTTCTTAGATGGCAGAAAATTTGGCGCGTCGAACCCAAACAGGATGGACAGACTCACCAGGGGGAGGTCTGCCAAGGACTTTTGGTTTTGCAATGGCTTCTGAGGTTCCTCAAAAGTCTGGGATACTTCCAACCGCGCCTGCCTGCACTCGAGACCCGACCTTTCAGCGCAGGGATGGAGCGAGCGGCGCACGTACCTGGCAGAGACAGGAGGCTTCCAGCGAGGAAGCAACAAACGGCCGTGAGGTTGTATAGGGAGCGACGAATTCCCACCATGATGGGGCGGCCCTAGCGGCGATCGGTCAGGGCAAGAGAGAAAAAAGGAGAACCGGCGCCCTCGGGCAGCGTCTGTAAAGATCTGGTCCTGGAGAGTGAGTCACTGCCACGTGGTTTGTTCACAAACACAAGGATGGGACTAGTCGGGGCGTGTTGCGGCCTCTTTTTCGCTCCCCAACTCCTTAACAAAACTGCCCGAGTTCTTCAGTCGTCCCGCATCGTTCGCAGGATTCTCACGCCCCCTGCGAAAACAAAAATCTACCCCACTGACTGGGGGCCACCCCCTCTCCCAGCTGAAACTCAGAAGCCGATGCTTTCTCCGCAATTGGCCAGAGTTTTTCTAGAAGAGCAACAAGAGGAGCCGATAGTGCAACACTCCGTCCCACTGACACCGTCTGGGAACAAAACGGCGGCGCTGCGAGAACAGCTCCGCCCCTTCACCGTCGGAGCCGGGGGGTCAAAGCAGACCATCGTCTCCGCGATAGGTGACGGAATGAGCTTTGAGAATCTGTTCAACATTCATCCGTGCTGGCTGAAGAATCCGGTTAGGGTTAGATAAAGGTTAGATAACACACGAAGGAGAATCAGGAAGAACAGTCCGCAGATCTGAAAAAAGTCTCAGATTATATGTTTACCTTTTCTGAGCTGACACGCCTAAAACCAATATAATGCTTCATTAAACGTAGCATCTAACAAGTTTACCCAACTAGGTGGCAGCACATAGCTCATCCTGGCTGATGTTGGAAAGGCAAGCTACATGTATCTGATTAGTACTTGGAAGGCAGAGACGCCAGTAGGGTCCCCCAGGCAGGGCAGTCTTAACAGCATTATGGGCCCCGGGCAAAGCAGTACATTGGGGCCCCTACGACAACTACTCACAGGAATATAAAATGTAAATGGTCAATAAAATTAAACATATATTTGCATGTTAGAATTAATTTAAAAATGCAGTAAAACGTAATAAATATGTTGCTGTATTTATCTAATACAAGGTGCATTGAAGGGTTAACTGTCTATAAAAGTGCCAGGCAGGAAAGTTCAAATGAGTCCAGATTTGAGGCATTTCCCTGACACTTAAATGCAAAGCAAATATACCTTGGCAGCTATAATATTGATATGTGAAGGTAGGCAGTTGGGTAAATTGTATTTAAATAAATCAGAAACATGTTGTTTGATGGCAGCTAATATGTGTTCATACATTATTTATGCATTTGGTATGCTTGTCTTTGTTAATCCACAAAGTCCAAAACCACAGTTGTGGTTTATAGACCAGAATTTATTATTTGGTATGTCTGAATGGATCTTATAATGTTTATTCAATAAACTAACTAAACTAGTTAAGCAAACCAGGGCCTGGGTTATTTTTATTTGTGGGCGAATGTACAGGAGTCCAGAGGTAAAACTGAAAAAAGAATCAAATGAAATAAAAATCATTTTAGTCCCAAGAAAGAAACTGAAGATAATTCTGATTTGATCCTCTTCGGCAAAAGAGAGTGCAGAAGTAAATACTTTCAGCTTTTCAAGTTTCTGCCTATATAACTTATAACAATATAGAAGAGTTCCAATAATGATTGTGATATCTATTTCTTGACCTTGCCTACATCAAAAGGTTGACAGTTTGACTAAAAAATCAAATATGCATTATAGCAAAAGTATCTGAATTACTTAGAATGGTATTAAAGAAACATATAAATGAACAGAAAAAGTATCTTGGAGAAAATATATGGTGTGAGAAAAAAACTAAATATTGTCAGATCTTGATTCTCTTTATTATAAGAGGAAGGGGAAAATGCTGTCAAAGATTTTCTTCTCTGGATAAGCCAGACAATGTTTTGACATTCTATAAATGTTGCAAAGTTGATTGTGAATTTCTAATTTTCAGAAAAATAATGTGACATTTTATTTTTAAAGCCTTTTATGAAATATTCTTTGTAAATAGTGTACTTCTGAGTGAAACCTACACAATAGTGATTATGCATCATTTCACATAAATTATGTTAGATACAGTGGAAAAATAATAAGGAAAATACACTGCAGAAGATGTCCACTCCATGGCCGTGTGTTACTTGAGAACAAACTATAACAAACAAACAAGTTCCTAGTCTATGTATCCATTTTAATGAATAAATTTAATAACTGACAGAGGAGCACTAGCTTGCTAAAACTAATCCATTTGTCATAGACAGAAAATATAAAAGTAGTATGTACATTTAATCTCTGGGTAATTATTAAAATCAATCATTCCTTTGCATTAAAATATAATTATATATGTAATGAAGGGCAGGATTAATTACTTCTAATTAATAGAATTGCTAAAGGCAAATAAGCTTCACTGTGAATAAGGCAAATTGCATTCCTAATATAGAAACTTTACTTTTTGGGAAAATATGCATTTTGGCTTTGCTGCTATGCCAGACTACAGATTAGTTTACAATAATTATTACAAAGCATAGACCAATATGAACCATGATGAATCATCATGTGCCATGACATCAACACACAAATGCTGCAAATTGTGTAATTTGTCCAAGTAACAAACTCCTCCTAGCATCCTGAGAATTACAACTACTCTTAAAATTAGCACAAACTATATTTGAACCTAAAATTTTATCCTATGTCAATGCTTATATTGGCAGTATATTAAAAAAAATACAGTCTTGTAGTAGTGGCAAATAAATTAAAGGAAATATTGACCTAGGGTTTACTGTGGCTAAGTGGCTGACAGGTAATGTCATGCAGACCAGATTAAACCCAATTAGAGGGATTAGTTTTTATGCAGTTTGTTATGCAGAGCCAGTCAATTGGCCAAATGCAGTAAATCATAGTTTAATGTTGTGTGAATAAACCTACTGAATAATTTAGCCAACCAAATTTTACTTACCTAGTATATTTTGTGTATGTAATCATTTTTAAAGTGAATTGGCTATCTTAACAGACTTAGAAGCTCTCAAAATATTACTGAATATTGTTGTGTTTAAAGCTGAACTGAGGGGACTATTTCTATCCTGCTGTTATTTATCTATTTATCTGTTCAGTTTGTACAACCTTCCCGCTAAACATGCAACTCTGAGCAGTTAAAATCCAATTAAAACAACAAAACCATTAGCAAAAATCAAAACCCAATGAAGAATTTAATTTTTTTTCTTTTTACGACCCTTTAACCCCTTTATTTTGGATGATTTGGAGCCACTGAATGTAACTGAGTGTTTATCAAATAAGGCATTTGATATCACTATGTAAATCACTATATAAATCAACTCCCTAAAAGTGAGCTCACCTAATTTCCTAAGAGAAAAAATAAGACAAGCAGGGTAAGAGCCATTTTGGATCTTGGAAACAATTCTACAAGGGAGACACAATATCAGAAGACACATTTCCTGGATCCCATCAACCCACCTCACAGGGTGTTGTGGAGAAAACAGGAGGAAGAAGGAATATTAGACATGTTTGCCATCTTGGGTTATTTATACAAATAATAAAACATGGTATAAAAATATGTTTAAAAATAAATAAAAAATGATATTTTTAATAGAAGGGCATGTCATACTGTCAGATTTAATGGATTGGGCAGAAATAACTGCAGACAGACTGTTTTGCAAATAACCTGGCCCTGTACCTGAAGGGGTCTCTAAATATAACCAGCATCTTACATTGTAGAAACTTACTTGGAGCCAATGCAGCTCACAAAGAAGTGATGTTATATGTTCATATTACCATGTGCCCATAATTTGTGCTGCTGCATTATGGAGCAGAAGCAGCTTCTGAATGCTCTTCAAGGGCAGTGTCTCATAGACCTCATTGTAGTAATCAGACAGGAGGAAACCAAGGTGTGAGTGAATATGAGCAGAACCTCCCCTCTAGGAATTAATGCACTTGGTGCACAATATGGATTTGTGTAAGAACTCACTTAGTGATGGCTGACACCTACTCTTTAAGAAGGAGCCAAGCATTCTAGAAGAAACCCCAAATTACACACAAGTTTTGTCTGGGAAAGCCCAACTTAATTCATTACTGGGAAATAACCATATCTAGGGCAGGCCTTAAAAATATAGCCATTCAGGTTGTGGTGATTTGGTTGGGAAGAAAGGCTGACATAGGCCCCACTCTAGCAAGATCCCCAGATGGCAATCTGTGGATACTATCAAAGCAGGAAAATAGTTATATTTTGATATAGTTCTTACCACTAGAAGGTAATCCTTAAAAGATTCCTATTGGTATCCTTGGTTTAATTGGATTTGATCTTCATCTTTTCCCTGTAACACTCTAGGATTTCTTCTGCCCTCTTCTGCCATTCTATTCCCCAGAGTTTCTTTGAAAACCAGAGTCCTCCTTGGAACTCATGAACACAGAGGTAGCAAAGGAAATGCTGAAAAGGAACTGCTAGCATTCCCCAGCTAATATAGCTGCTTTGAGAGACTGAGATTTTTTAAACCTAACATTGTCAATCCTTATTTCAGTCATGTCTCATATTTTCATTCTTTTCCACCAGCTTTGTTTTTGCCTTTTGTCTATTTCCATTTAAAATATTTTTTCTATTTTAATTTCTAAAGAAATAGAACTGTAACACAAAATGTTAGGGATTTTAATTTTACATATCTAGAACCTTTGAAATTGTTCACTAGTTTGAACACAAGATGTCACTCTCATTTTAACTTTTATTGAATCACAGACTGAGTCATATACCTATAAATGTTAATCTATAGCTCAGTTTCCTGGTCAAAAGTTGCAGGCACACACCCAATATGCTATCCTGGACAAATGTTACACTTTAATTAGAATATATTAATTTCCCCAAACATCATAAAAAGATTGGAAACCATTGCTCAATACTATTTCTGCCAAGTATTTTCCTACACAACAAACATTTTGAAGAATGTTTTTGGTTTTTAAGGGGGCCTTAGAGAATTCAGCAGAGCTGTGTTTTCCAGTTGACTTCGTGAATAAGCAATTATTTTAGACCTTCCAGTGCCATTTGTTTTCTATATTCCAAATAGGGAAAATTCATTCTACAAGAACTTTTGTGCCAAGCATCTACTTGGAAAATTATACAAGAAGGCCAAAAAAATGGAAATTTAATATTTCCAAAATCTATTATGGTTTTGGGCCAACTGCCCATGTGCTGACTTTTTTCCTTCTTCCATTCGGCTATTTTGTCTAGAAAATATTTCTTTGCACATATCAGTTTATCAAATAATTCTGTTTCATTGATTTTGTAGTTACAAAGCAGAAAAAGCTCAGCTTAGCAGGTTTAAACTTAACTAATATTTAGATAGGAGACTCTAGGGAATACCAGGGCTATAGATCAAAAATATATCCCAGAAGGCAATGATAAATCACTTTTGTACTATAGCCAGAAAAACAACATGGTGTGTGTGTATTTAACCCATCAGCAGGAAATTTTTCTACCTGTTTCCAAATGGGATCTGGTCTTTCAGGACCCATATAAATGACTGCAGCTCATTGAAAAGTGCTCTCCCTACCTTTTTTTTTTAAATTAAGCAACATGGACATATTTCTGGAACTGGTTTTCTTTTTAAGAAAAGCCTTGACCTGCAGCTACATGAAACATGTGCATCTCTTCTTTTAAACAACTTTTCTTTCTGGTCTCTCCATTTCATGACAATGTCTATCATGCTGGTATTTTGTTTTTCTATACAGTAACCAGTATTGTGTTGTTGAACAGAGAACTGATTGTACAGAACCAGAGCCAGATTTCACCAAGAGTCATCAGAACATAAGATTTGAGAGCTGAAAAGATTTTGCTTGTGCCAAGAAACTGCCGATATTTCAATCAATAAAATCACACAATTTCTTCCAATGAGTAGTTCTAATGACACAGTCTATACATTTAGTCTATACATTTAGACTTTAGTAACATGGCTCAATGCCAAGAGGTAGTTTCTTAGAAGTAACTGTACTGCATTATGGGCAATATAGGCTGGCTACCCTGTCCAGTTAAATAATGGATTTCAAGGATTTATTTGTTTCAGTCTGGGGAAAAAAACAGTCCCCCCAGCTTTTAGTTTATTATCAAAATTGGCAATTTTCTCATGAAATAATAAGCTTTACACTCCATTCTTAAGGTTGGAGAAACCAACTCAAAAATCAAGTTTTATTTTTACTTACCTTGAACACACACACACACACTCTCATAAAATGAGAAGCTGTATAAAATGTTTTCTGAAAGACAGACATGGGATGGTGATGTAAATGAAAGCAATTCAGGAAATAAAGCATTAATCTGAGAGAGTAATTATTAGGCGACCAATGGCTCCTGCAGAGGCTGAAACAGTCAGAGAAACACCCGCACTTTTCATCATGCCAAAACCATGTTTGTAGTCACACCTTCAGCAGGTCTCCTGACTTCCCCTCAAATAGAAGAGTCCTGACAGTAGTCAAGGGGGGTATAAATGGTGAAACAAGTATTATGACATTGTTGCACAAACTCCATACCCTTTACACATATGCTGTGATATTGTATACACTTATAATAATAATAATTGCCTTGTGATGGTGTGACACATGTTTAGTTATTTTGACAAAGCATTAGACCCTTTGTTTAAAATATATGATTCAGTATGGAAGTCTTGAGGTATACCACTATAACAAATAATTTTTCATGAGAAAACTCCCATTGGTATCTAGCCAGAAGAAAGCTCCTTGGATGAAATGAATCCTGCTCCTTAAATGCCCCAATGCAAAAGACACCCATAGTTTAAAGACACCGGGGAAGGTAAATCATATGGTTAAGGGCATTTTCCCAGTAACAAGAGTTTTAGTAAAAAGGAAGTTGTCTTGTGGTAATTTTGCTTCATTGCCGTTCATGGGACACAGAGGACTTTCATGAATTATATCATTCCCAAAAACGATTAGTAGTTGTTAGTGGGCGCATGTGCAACCCTGTAGCCTGTTGCAAAATCTGCCGCCTACCAAAAGGACTCCGTGCATCAAATTTAGGAAGTACTGCCTTGTGCAGCAAACAATGAACTCTGCCTCGTTTGACAGCTGAATTCTTCCCTCCTTCTGCAAACAATGTAGAATTCTTTCATCCCTCGCTTTCAATGGCAAACTTATTCTCATTGGCTTGACATTCCGCAGTATTCCTCATCCGCCTTCAATCGGAGTCTAACCCACACCAGCTCTCTCTTCGTCCCGCCCTTTTCGCTTGAGCTCGCTCGGAACTGTTGTTGCGCTGAAGTCAAACTGATCTGCCACTCAAGCTCTTCACTCCCCCCTCATCTCCTAACCAAAGAGGAGGCACAGACCGTGGCTGTGTGTGTCAATCTTCAACTCGATTAGCTACTTTCGCTGCCTATCCAACAAGAAGCTCTCTCGATTGGTGGAAATCCGCAGGCGGGTCCCGCCCTTCTTCGCCCTGTGGTGGCCTCCAGCCAGCTCTGGCGATTTACTTTGGGCTGTAGGGTCCACGGAACTCAGCTGGGCGCGCGCCCGTCCTTTCTTTTCTCTGTGCTGCGGACTAGGTGGAGGTGGGGGGACACGGAGTGGGGGGAAGGGCCCTCGGCCGCTGCGGCCCAGATTTGTGTAACTGGTTCTTCTGGAAAGCGACCAGTTGCTTCCTTCCGTGCCCCATTACCCTGCCTGGGGTATTTACCGCGGAGCAGACCGTCTACCCCGGTGTGTACTGTCCTCCTGGAAGGCCTGGGAATATGAGCTGTCCCTTGGAGTGCGGGACGTGCCGCCCCTCTTCCTCCCCTTCGAGGCAGGTAAAGGCAGCAGACCGGTATGG
>JANHZT010002535.1:67253-90824 GCA_032468215.1 Stegonotus admiraltiensis | reverse complement strand
GATGCCATGATCTTAGTTTTCTTAATGTTGAGTTTCAAGCCAACTTTTGCACTCTCCTTCTTCACCCGCATCAAGATGCTCTTTAGTTCCTCTTCACTTTCCTCTTCACTGCCTTTAGTTACTTGTAAAAATAATAAAGACGGAATACAAATAAATAAAATGTGTTTTCCCAACTTCTTTAGTTATTCCTTTAAATTGTTCATGATCAATATTGTTAATATCACAAAATGCCTTTTCAACGTATTCTGATACTCATTCTTTTTTACTTTTAACAGATATGCATTTATGTGCTATGCTCAATATTCCATACAGTTGGAGCAGAAATTACAGTATTTAATTGCGGGGGGAGAACTAGGTATATTACAACTGTACTATACCACCATACTATGTAGATATCTTATGTCCTCAGCCTATGTAGATATTTTAAGATCTGATTATAGGCACTTGGTAAAATATCTGGCACAGGAAGGTTGCCTTCACCAAATAGCTATTGTAGAAGGAAGGGTCAAATAGTAGGCTTGCTTTTTGCTGCCCCCTCAAGGCCAATTGTTTTCAATCCTTTGCTTACCATTGTTGTATTTACAAAGCACTAGCTAGTCCCAATCACCATTTTTATTTTTTAAGAATACCCATGAGGCCTGTGTGAAATTGTTCATCAAAAGCTAAGGATGCATTTTTAAAATTCTGTTAATTATTCAATATTCTTTTAAACAATGAAAAGGCAGAATGGGCTGAGAGGTTGGCAGATACTGACATGTTCATAGGTGGTGAAATCAAAATCAAATTCTTTATTGCTGCGATATTACAACTGTACTATACCTACTTAATATTCATTATTGTTTCTTTGCTTTTATTCAGAACTGTTTAATAAAAAACGATGAGAGTGGATATTCTGCTATAGTGGGTGATTTTGGCTTGGCAGAGAAAATTCCTGATTATAGGTAAGCATTATTTCTGAGTAAACACCAATTAAGAGTTTAATAATATTACAGTGTTAAGCTAAATAATTGTGAATCACTGATCATTCCCTTCTAAGATTCAGCATTTTACTTAAAACTCTTTTGGATTATTTACTGAATTGCTTACATTTTAGCTTTTGAATATAATCATTCTCTCTCTGCATGAACAGTAGATTTGTGATAGGTCACTGATGCAGATAGTAAATGTGTTTAAGAGCAATTTTGCAGTTTTAACAGTTTTAAAAGAACCTTTAATATATCCATTTAGATTTGATTGATATGTATAAATGGGTATACCGGTAACTTCGCTTAAACTTTTCACTGTGACACATGAACATTTTCTTCTTTCAAAAGGCTTTGTAATATACTTCCTAGTAGAATGCCTTTCAGGATTTTGAAATGTGTGAAATAATAACAACACTGTCCTATATACTTTGCTTGGAATGGAATGGTAGACATTCATGTATTGAAACTAAAGGGGTTGTATAATATTTATGAGAAAGCACTTCTAACAATTACCTTTCTAAATTTGTTGAAGTGAGAAGTTGCCAGTGGTAGGTTCTCCTTACTGGATGGCACCTGAAGTGCTGCGAGATGAGCCATATAATGAAAAGGTAGGTATGTTTGAAATAAATATTGTTAACATAAAATGTTGCCCTGGAATATTTAAGCAAGGAGAACTTGTACTTGTACCTAGCATTTTTCTTTTATGTAAGCTATATTTTCTATTTTTAAGTCTTTCTAGTTAGATTACCTCATGAAAATTCTGTTGTCTTCGATAAACTTGATATCCTATGGGGCAATTCTTTGCTTTCTGTATTGAGAATCTAAAATTTTATATTTTATTTTTAGCTAACATTAAGAACAGTATTACAAGTCCTTATCCATCTTTTGTGAAATAGTGATTTTTAAAGCTGTAAATCAAATTACACTACTTATCAAGGGAAAATGCCTTCTTTCCCCTTAATTTATAATTTTGTTAATAACAATATTCTGCCTTCCAATAAGATGTAGCTTTTAAAAAAAATCAGTAAAAGCTATTTTAACATTTTTAAAGTTTTATAGCTCCCTCTAATGATAAAGAAACAGTATTGCAGTCTTTTTCATAGCTGGTCGAATTTTGGGTGCCCTCAGAACTTTGCAAGTGGTGCAGTAGGTAATTTAAGCTTTTGCAATGTGTCAGGCACCCATTTTGCACCCATGTGATAGGAACAAAGGAAAACTCTTATACCATGGGGGTGGGGGTGGGGACAACCTGGGATGGAAGGGAAAGAGTATACCAGCAAAATAAATCTGGGATCGTATTCTCTCTTTTAGGCAGATGTGTTCTCATATGGAATCATCCTTTGTGAGATTATTGCAAGGATCCAGGCAGACCCAGACTATCTCCCACGAACAGAGGTGAGCAAAGTTCACTGATAAGGACTGTCAAGGAAAAAAATGAGTTTCATGGGTCATTAATTTCCATAGAGTTGCCAAATGGGCTATAAAAGTTGCAATAAAACATTAATCATTTATATGCCAAGTGTGGCACAGAATGCTGTTCTCTCCCCTCCCTTCCACATTTAAAGTACATAATTATCCTTGCATAATATTGGATTGAATATTGTATTAATCAGCCAATTTTCAAGAGATTAACTGTGGTAATACCAGAGAGATTTCTATAGCTTCTTCATTCATGAGAAGAGAGCAGTTTTATCAGGACATTTTCTTCCCTTGATTAGATCTCACCCACATCTTTTTGCCTTTTCAACAGATCATGATGAAAGGGTGGCTATTTTATTTATACTACATCATTATTTATTTGTTTTACATTAACACTATTTTAAAGTGTTTTTTCTCTTTTATAAACAGCATATTGTTTTGAAGGTAGGTTATGTTTGAGAAATACATGCATTAGCAATCTTAAAAAATATTAAAGTGAAAAAACTCTAGTTCAGTGAGACAGTAGACATAAAAGGTCTGTTTTATGTTTGAAAACGTTTGTATTTTAAAAATTCCAATCCCCATAAAAAGAATTAGATAGCAGTTGGTCTGTTTTAATACTCTTGATAATTGCTTCCAATGGACAAAATTGGTTAATGTAGGGCACATTTCTGTGAAATATTATGTAGGTGAAATGTGGAGATATTCTTAAGAATCATCTTTATGTTATAAGTAGTCAGCACCGAAGTTATTACAAAACTATTTTCATAAGTGGTTTATGATGTTATTGCATCATAGACTGTGCAAATTATGTCTACATTCTAATATGATATTGGCCAAGTACTAGGTACTGTGTAGTAGTGCTGTAAATGCATTTTCATGCAAGACTTCCTGGTGAATAGGTTTCTTAGTGTAGACACATTTATAAAATTCTCTTTATAGCATCTTTCATGGTTATAAATGTTAGACTATATTGGAGGAATTAACTTGGACTATGGGATTGAAACTCTTATCTCTTAGAATATCTTTCTCTTATACTATAACTCCAAATGTATTTTTAAAAAGCTAAATTGGTGCTCTGTTTCCTATATTCAAAGAACTGAGTATTCTGCATAGACAGAAAACGAAACATTTATTTTCTCTATACCAGTTTCAGTTTTAGAACTGAGTCCTGAATAAATACAGTAGCATTCTGGGTTGTTTCTCTGAGTTTCCTCTTTCCCTTTAGTTTGGAATGGTACATCTGAGTTGTGTACAGGCTGAAGATACATATTCAGTGCATGCTGCAGAAATAATGTAATGGTTTACCAGCAAACTAATATACTTCTGGAGGTTTTAGAATAATAAACTATAGTATTACTTAAATCAATCCTAGGAATTTTGCTGGTTAACATATACTGTAGATTGGATTAGGGAAAGAGGACAGGCTGTTCTGTTGTTGGGCCACACAACAGGATCCTTGAAGCAGCTGCCATTTTCCTAGCAACTGCATCGAATCCTGACTGTTCAGAAACTGGCTCCTGTTTCTGCTTGTTTCTGTGTTTCTTAGCAATTCTATGATACATGGATTTCAACTCCCAGAATTCCTCATCCAGCCTTGTTCCTCTGCTTGAATTCTGGGAGTTAAAGTCCCCATATCTTAGAGTTGCAAAGCTCAGAAATGCTGATATAAACAGTATATCAGAATAGTAGCAGAATAATAAGAAGGAATGGAACAATATTATGTTGGATTTCAGAAAGTATTTTTAGGCCAGTGAAGGAGGAGAAAATGGCAGTTATATCAGCATCTCTTTGTCGAATCCACAGAAGTACTGACCCAGAGCTCACAAGGAGAATTAAGTTCTCTATCTCTTGTGTTTTGTCTTTTAGCCCTTGTAATTTCCCCACTGCTTTCTTTAATACATGTTCATTTTATTTTAGATATTAACAGAGGATTTCTCTTTTTTTCATGTAGAATTTTGGACTGGATTACGATGCCTTTCAGCACATGGTGGGAGATTGTCCTCCCAACTTTCTCCAGTTATCCTTCAACTGCTGCAATGTCAGTACACTCAAAAATAATAGTAACCTCGGTTTATATTAAATTTAAAAATGCAATGCTGAATGAATTGGGAGATTTTGTAGCTTAGGAATGATGAAGTGTTTTGAAGGCAAAATATGAATGAATTGTATAGATTAGTTTATAACATTTTTTATTTATGTGTAGATTTGGTATAAAAATGGGCAAAGAATATAAACTAAGAATATAAAAAGCTGTCACTATAGTTCTTTCTAATATTATATTAGACTAGGTATTATGAAAATGAAACACCCAGTAAATTTTCTTTAAAATCGAAAGGCAATGGTTGATGCAAGGGTGTAGGACCCTGTTGGGTGGAAAGTAGGCTCAAGCGGGGAATGGGAGAGTTAAGGGGAGGGCATTCCCCGCAATTGGTCATAAAGGCAAATGACTTTTGGGGGCGCTGCATTGGCTGTAATTTTGGGATTAGATTTCAAGTAGCTTTTGGGGATCAGCCATAGCTTCGAATGGTTGTTAAGCAATCGGTCATAAGTTGAAGACTACTGGTAACATAAAAGCATAGATTTTGTTTTATGTGTTTAATTTATCATTTTTTCTTATCTTCATAGATGGACCCAAAGTTACGTCCTTCATTTACTGATATTGTCAAAACACTGGAGGAAATTCTGAGCAATTTGAAAAGAGAAGAAGATGAAAGAGAACGGAAGCTTCTAAATCTGGATGCTGCAGATCGAAAACCCATCTCTGTTTCCAAAGGTAGGATCAAACAATATGGTCATAAAACTGCCCAGCTTGCCAAGCAAACATTAAATATTTTATGTTATAATGAATTGTGTTTTTATTTATAAATAGGAAGCATTGTATTTACAATATTCTAACAGTCTAACTAAATATAATTGGATATTGAATATGAGTTAATTTACTTGTAAATTAATTGGAAATGCAATTTAATGTTCACAGTATATCAAATCTATTCACTTTGTCTTCCTTGAAGAATCAAATTTAGTCCACAGACATATTTGTTAGACATGTAGTTTCTTAAGTCACTGTGATAGGTTGGAATTTAATTTTGTTTTTGTTGTTCATGTTAACTTGAGTGAGATGCATAAACATTAGTCTAGACTACCTGAACAAGTTGATATATGGTATACCCAGCTGTGTTGCACAATTGCTTCTGTGCAACTAAAAATTAAGGATGGAGCAATCTAATCACATTAGTGTGGTCCTCTAAATGACACTTAATTTCAACAGTTTTTGTGTATGCCTCTATTTTCTTACATAATTTGTACTGCACTCCAATACTTTCAAGATTCTGGATGGATCACAAGAATAAGTGCAAGACAGACAGTCATAAAAACAGTTGCTGTACTGTGTGCTATGCATGCACACACAAGCACACACAGACACGCAAATAAAAATAGCAACAGAAATAGCACCCACTCCTAAAAGGCTTGACAAAAATACTTTTATTTTCACCTCCCTTCTAAATGTTAACCAAGACAGTGCATTGTGAACCACGGTAGGCAAACCTAGGCGACCATAGAAAAAGCTGGCTTTCTAGTTCTTTCCTCCACAGACTCATAATGAAAGGCAAGAATTTACAACATTCTTTCCAACCTCAAATGTATAGGATAGGCAGATTTGGAGAAGATGGCCCAAATCAGATTTCTAAATAGACAGACTCAGAATTTACTGACGTTTTCTCATGAAACAGAGGCCGCCTACTTCAGAAGCAATCCAGTCTCAGGACTTTTCGCTCTGCCCCCTGAAAAGTTGTCACCTCTCACATTAGGATTAATGGAAATCATGTAAAAGGGACACAATTAGCATGCATGATATGAAACTGTGGAATCACAAGTGTCCCAGTTTACCATTACATCCCCAACAGTGGAAGAACAGCCCCTGAAATCTTGAGCAACATTTATTTTGAACAAAAATGGTGAGAAAAATAGCAACAGCATTCCTTCCTGATCTTTTCTCTCCTAGTCTGCTGCCAATATGACAATGAATATCACATAGATTTTAACAGATAGAATTGCCCTACCTGTAGTATGAGGAAATTCTTACATTAGACACAATCAAATGGTTGTATTAGAGTAACTATGAACTTGGCATGTTAGTCAGATTACAAAGCAAGAGAGTGAAGTTTGCTTTGCAATGTTGATGGTTAGTGCTTAGCAACTTCTCTGAGGTATCCATGCTTTATTAATGACTGAATGATGTAGAAGACAACTATGTCACTAGGTGTGGTTACCCTGTTTTTCAGAAGAACTCTTTTGTAGACTTGAACCTTCGATAATGGTAATTGTTATTTTGACTTGCTTTGACACCCAAATTCTAACTCTTATGGCTAAGAAAAATATCACAAAAGTAATTACTTGCTGAAGCTTTTTATGTTCTGGTCAAAATGTTCAAGGTTTTTTGTGTCTTCTGAGTCCTTGGTAAACATATGTTGGAGTTTAGTTCAAATTAAGCGCTGTCTTCATGGCTTATTTTGAATCACACATACATCTTGTGGAATATTTATCAGCAGCTTGAATTATAGCAAATTTTAAAATAGAAAAAAAAAGATGGAGACTGAATTAATTTATGAAAATTAAAATTTGGGCAATCCAAAAGCCAGCTGGTTGACTTTGGGACAGTCACATTCTCTTAGCCCAATCCACCTTACAGAGTTATTAGTGTGAAGAAAATAGGAGGAAAAAGGAGTATTATGTTTGTTCACTGTCTTGAGTTACTTATAATGTAAGAAAGGCAGGATTAAAACAAAATTCTAAATTATGGAATATGCAAGGTTTTGGGGGGAGGTATGTTTTACTGCTATGACCACAATATAGACATTTAAGATATTAATTTCATTGAAATGGGAAATTTGAATTAGCCAAGTATAGAATTCCATAGCTGAGCCAGTTTAAATCTTGAATTTGTCATTCATTTCAGTCTTAAGGACAAGATATATAAACTGTAGCTCACAAGTATCTGTCTTTAGTGATCCCAAAAGAAGATTAGGCCAATGGTTGGGCTTCCTTTTATTGGAAGGATTTTTGGAGTTAAAGGAGCAAAACATGGCCCTTAATTTTGCGTTTTGGGCAAAATAGATGTTTAAGCATCCATCTCATTCCTTAGAATTTCTCCCAAAATCAAGTCCATATTTATGAATGCAGCTTTCAATATGCTATGGAAAGCCTGGCATAGTTTTCAGGCCAAAAGATGTTATTTACATTTTTTAACAGGAATCCATATGAGAAAGCTCTTATACATGAGGAAATCCATGACAACACTTGGTTTTGTACAACAGATTTTTGAATCAATACCAGATACTTAATTTTAACAGTGGTAACATAATAAAAATGAAACATACAAACAATAAAATGATCATTGGAGTGCTACTAGAAGCAATCTGGTGATTCCCATCCTTTCATTTCCCTGATTCAGGTAGTCCACATTTAGCAATCACAATTGGGATTGGCAACTTTATTGTTAAATGAGGATCACCTGTCCCACAAAAACTGATTTTGGCTTTCAGAGAAAAGAATGGAATAGGAGTGTCAGATTTCCAGGAGGTAAAATGGTACTATTCCCACCCTTAAATTATCCAATTTAGAATGTTCCAAAATTGTACCATCAAAATGCTGCCATTTTGATGGCACAATCCTGAGATCCCGTAGGCTATGCGTAGGTTTTCCATTCTTGTTTTAAAGTATCACTTTAGTATCTGTTCTGCTTAGGAAAATTTAAGCATAAATTCAAGTATCTTAAAGGAAAAGGATTTTTTTTTTGCAATGTAGCTAAACACTGTCCATCTGATCGTAATATTTATAGCTGCTTTGTTTAGTGACTTTTTATTTAAATGTATTTAACAGATTTCCCCCCCAAGCTCAAGTGCTGTGTATCCTAGTTTCTACATTGGACAATGTGCTGTTTCAAGGCTGATGTGGAATATAAGCACTTCCACAGGGAAGTATTATTGTTTGCCTGCCCTTTTCACAGCATAGGGTGTCTTTTGCTCCAGGGAAACCTCACTTCTGGAAAACATTGTATTTTAATTAAAAGGGGAATGTCCTCTTTAACGTTCACTCTTGGGAAGACTTTTACGGTATATAAATAATTGGAAAATAATATATTTGTTGTCATATTAGCTATTTCTAAGTATTTTATGCATTCGAGGGACAGAAGACATGTAGAAGAGTATAAAGACAAAATATAACAATATGTGATAGATTGCATTGTCTGTCTATAGAAATGGCTTATACAAAATAGATTGAAAAATCATTTCTAATGATGAAGAGCTCTATGAGAATTTGTAAACTTCCTAAGGGTGTATGGTTATGGAGGATATGAGATTATCACATTTATATTGATTATTTCCCCCTGTGTGTGTTTATGAGTCCAGATTTGTCACTGAGGTAATGTGAAGATTTAAATCTGAATTTATTTTTTAGGATTGCTAGAGAGGGGACAAGGTATCAAAAGGCTGAGCTCATTAGATGACAAGATTCCACCTAAATCACCCCGACCACGGCGCAACATCTGGCTATCACGCAGTCAGTCAGACATCTTCTCTCGGAAACCTTCCCGCAAGATAAATGTTCAGGATCCCTATTATACACCAAGCAAAGGGGCAAGTCGAAAAGTCAACCCTTTCAATTCTAGGGAAGACTTGAAAGGGAAAATAAAATTTTTTGACTTGCCTAGCAAATCTGTGATATCTCTTGTATTTGACCTGCACTCTCCAGAAGCAAGAGGATGTCAAAAGACAAGCCAGCTGCTGTTCAAGAACACCTATGCCTATGATTGGCAAGACTCTTCTTTCTTTCCTGGGAGGAGAAGCAGATCACTTCCAGTTTCTCCTGAATTTGTTCATAAAGATTATAGTACATTTGGAGATCTCTCTTCAACAGTCAGTAGCTGTGATCCCACCCAGCTAGGGACTGAGGTGCGCCAGAGGCTGCTGTGCAGTAGTAAGTATGGTGTATCTGAGATCCCTCCTTTTCAGGTTAAACAACATAGGCAGGACTCGCATCCTCCACTTCTGCAAGAGGAGGAAATGGATTGTTCTGATGAACTGGAGCCTCTAAACAAAAATGGGTATTCTGTAAAATGTTCAGTTGAAGAGGCAGAACTTGGAAAGCCTGAGGGACAAGTGCTGCAAGACACTTCTGGCCAAGTGGCTAATATCTTAGTGCACAATTTAGACTACCCAGAAAATCAATTCCCAGAAATGTTCATGAGCTGTACCACCTCTGAAGAAATGGAGGTGGAAGATGAAACTCAAAGGAATATGCCTTCAACTAAACTGGAATCTTCTAAACGGTTGCTCAGTATTAATCCATCCTCACAGCAAGGCAGAGACTCCACTTTCCTTGAAGTGGTGGATAGCAACACTTCAAATGTTTCTCTGCTGCCTTCAGACACACCAGCATCAATAAGTGGACAGCCAAAATGTGACATTTAAAAGCCAACCATTGGATGATGGTGATGATGATACACTCCTATTAACTACTCTGGTTTTAACTTCCTGTGTCAAATGTCTCTAAAACAGTGAAGCAATGTAACCAGTCCATTTGAAAATTCTAAAATGTATTATGAGAGATCGTATGCATGCAAGGATGTATGAAAGGAGTTTTCGGCATACCTCAGGAAGAAGCTAATTTGGAAGAAGGTTTGCTGTTGAATGCCTGATTTATGCAAGGTCACAGTTATAGAGATACTGGGATGGGCATCTCTCTGTGTTTCTGTTTGTGTTATTCATACTGTTTAGGTTTTGTTAAATGTTTTTAAGAACTTAGTATCTCCTTGAACCTTCAAAATCTTCGTCTCATTAGCAGTAAAATGCCAAGCAGCAATAAATATTTATATGGAATATATTTAAAATAACAAGTACCCTGGGGGCAGATTGTCCTGAACCAGTCTTACTTATCCTGGCCAACCTTTGAAGTATGAATTTTAAATCCCAGTATTCTGAACAATGTCCAGTGTTGGAATATTCTGGGAATTGAAGTTTATACTTTTGGAGGTTGCTTAAAGTTAAAGACATTTTATTTATATCTTACTGGACTACAACCACAAGTGTTCTGGCCATTAACAAAGGCTGATAAGTTGGAGTTCATTATTACCACAGGTTACCCAAAGACTTGTACAAGATTTTCTGCCATGGGAATTTCAGTTTCAAAAAACCAGCTTCTCTGGAAGTAATTCAACATGTATCAAACTATTTCTACAATATTCAAAAAAATCTTGGTCCATGATTGGAAGAAATCATTTTTGGATTGGTTCATTTCCAGAATATCCTATTTTGGATCAAAATGTTCCAAAATAGAATGTTTTGCACATGATACTTCCCCACCCTTGCTTTAAATGAACAGGAAGAATATGGCTCTGAATTCTCTAAAATTTATTAAATGACATGAGTTTTGGCTACAGTAGCTCCCTTACCTTTTCCAGTCCAGTTGCAAACAGTGGAGGCATTGAGCATGTTCCTACTTCATGCATTCCTTGTTAAATTATTAGTTGCTTTCCAGTTTTTATTTGCTGGAAAGGAAATTTTCCATCAGCTTTTTTACTGAAGGAACAGCAGAGTTCCGTTTCTGAATAAATCGTTCATGAAACAAAATGAGATGAATTTCATCTCTTTGGTAACTTCATTCCCTTTATTATAGAAGCATGAAATGTAACACCATCAAATGTTTGGCATGGAAGAACTCTCTTCAACATATTTTAAAAATCCAGTTTTGCATGCATGTCTTCAATTAGTCTGTGCTTCACTCACACAGAAACATAGTCTATGTGTGCAATTTATATAAATCCTGTAGATAGGTTGCTTGAAATTTCTCAAATGGCAAGTGAATTTTAAAGTGAAGCTATAGAAATAGCATCTCTATACTAAAGTCTCTTCGCACATCCAGACCAGCATTACATGCTCAAAACGTAATAGGAATTAATACAAATTATATAAAAAGGATTAAACTCCTGAATCTTGCCACTAGTGAGAATACACTTGAAATTAGTTCTGGTGAACATAGATTTCCTCATATTCATTCCTCATAACTAAACTGTAGAAAGGGCAAATCCTCACAAAATATGAAGCAATAAAAGCAGAGTCACAAATATTGAGCAGACCAGGTTTGCAAGTTATGTTTATTTATAGACATTCATGACAGCCTCAAGTTCCTTCCAGTAGCTGGAGAACAAAATTATTGTTTTCTCAATTATTCATTTGAAAATTTCTAAAGTAGCACCACATTCCAGTTTAGTTGTTTCTTTTTTCAGGATTAGTGATAAAGAATCCCAGTAGTTATTATCAGGCTGCTTTATTTAAACAGTTAAAAATATAACCACTTAAACAGGTGGTGCAATTTTGAATTTGGTAGCATTTTCCTCCACCCCATCCAAAGCAAAATAATTGATGATGTAATTTATGCTTAGCTCTGGAAAGCACCAAGCATGCAATGTATCTCAGAGGCCATTTCACTTCCAGAAAGTATTCCATTTCTTTGCCTGCATTAGTTTATAACTTGCTCTGCTCTTGCAGCCTTTCAGTCTCACTTTTACTGCTTGTGAAAGCTAGATATGACAAATTACTTCTGTTCTGGTCACATCCCCTCCCCCCTCGTGTATTTTCCTGGTTTTTTACAGACTCTAAGAAGTGGTACCTTCTCTTGTAAATGGGATGATGGATTCCTACTGCGGTTGCTCTGCCTTCTAAATAGTGTGTTAATGATAACCTAGGTCCTTGATGCAAAGTAAGTCTTTCTAGACTGCAATTTGATAACAGTTGGCTTCGTAGGAGCTTGAGAAAGCAATAATTTATTATTGGTTATTGGATGGTTAAACTTAAAGGTAACCTGTCCTCTTATACGATATGTACACACTGTTATTATCACATCCTATGGAAAGCCAGCATTTCAGAGCAGCTATGGGCCATCATCTGTACTCTATACAGAATGTGGCCAAATGAATGCATAATTTGTACAAACACAATGATACTAGATGGTTTTGCTTTTCAGCATGTTTGATTTGCTAACAAAGATGCCTATTGCTTTTGATAAGCCACCTGAAAACACTTCTAAGATCCTCATCTATTTTTAATTCATTAATTTTGTCTAAATTACATTTAATAAGCATATTAGAGGATATTCATGTGGCCAACTGATGAAAGACTGTGAATACATGTATGTAACAAATTGATACCTGAGTAGAAAAAAAGTGTACGATGGATTCTTGGTTGCTGCATCTTGTCCAAGAACACTGGTATTTCTTGCCAGTTTAAGTAGACACTTGAATTCAATTCCTCTTTGCACTTAATGCTGCTGTTTATACTGCATGTCACTACATTTCTATGCAAAAATAATCTTTGAGGTAGCCAAATATTTGATTTAAGGTTTATAGATCTTTATAAGATCTATTTTCATATTTATGAAGGAATTTTATGTCTTAATATTTGCTGTCTGTAAATAGCTACATTTTGTCATTAAAGCTTAGGAATAAAGTTTATAGCATGTGTATAATTTAACACTGCCAGGAAAAGGATTTTTGAAAAAGCATTTTTCTAATACTTCAGATATTTATGAATGTTTAAAGAAAACAACTCTTGATTTGTATGTGTTGATTCATGTTTGATTTTCTTCTACCTTAGAATTACATAAACAGTATGTTTCACTGGAACTGAAAAAAGTAACCAAAGATAAATGTAGTTTAAAATATCTGCAATTTTTCTTTATCGGTTTTTGTAAACCATTCCCCAGTTCAGTCAGAAGAAAATCAAATATGTGGTTGAGAAGACAAAATTGATGACGCAAAGGAGCAATATAAAATGGGAAACATTCATTCTGACTTAATATTCATACATTCCAGTATTTTGTTGTAAAAGTGATAACTTTTTTTTCTGATAAAGTCAGATTCCAGAAAAGCTTGTCTCATTCCAGAAAGAATTCCTTATTGTGCTTTCCCTTGTTTCAGATTTCCAATTGTGTATTCACCAGTAATTAATGGTGGTGGTAGATTATCTGAACATTTAATTGTTTCCAGACAAGACACATCACATTTCATTGTGTGTAAGCTGCAGTTACCTTATATTAAAAAGCTAGTTAACTGAAGCTAATCCCATGTTGTCATGTTGGTAAGTTAAATGCTTTCATATAAACAAATAACAAAACATGGGACAATTGTCCTGTTGAGGCATTTGTATTTGTGAATTCCTTTACAATACAGATCAATGCTCTATTAATTTGGTTATTTCTACTTTCCAAGTAATCTATGTATCCATCTTGAAGTTTTCAAGTTAATTGCATTTGTCAAGGGCAGAATTACCAGTCAACTTTCACTAAATGATTCAAGGCTCTATTTTGAGCAAAAATTTATCCTTACTCTTTATTTATCATACTTAACTGCCCATCTCCTTCACAGAGGGACTCTGGGCAGTGTACAATAAAACCTACTCACCACTTTTAACCTACTACCCCGTTTCTATACCTCCTTAAAGGAAATAAAAGTGACAATATCTAAATGCTTTCATTTTCCTTATACCAAAAACAGTTCTTGATTGTTTTGGTTGCTTTTCTTATCTTTCGATTTCACATTTAACAGTTATCCTTCAAATATCAAATATGTTTGCAATACAGATGAATACAAAACTATCATTTTATTCAATTACTTTTAAAGTTTTTCCTAGAATAAAATATGTATTAACATTTATATAAAATGTGTGTGCTATTGCTGCATCACTTTACATTAATTTCAAATTTTGTCATTTTGTTATCCATTCCCACATGTTGATAACATCTGGCTAGAGCTATCCAGTTAGCTTGAGCTTTCTTTTCCCTAACTTGGTATTAATGACAAGCTTTAGCTACTTCATTGCTCTCCCCAGCAACAATTTTTAAAAGTTGAACATTATTGACCCCACTAAAGTTATCAAATGCTTTCCAAGCAATGTATCTGGAATAGATAAGATTAATAAAAACATTTTTAGCTTCCAAGAGATCTCATTACTGTTGTTGTGTGCAACTGGAATACATAACTGATGATCTGTATTGCAAAAAGGCTTGCAACAATAAATTAACAGATAAAAAGCCTCCAGTCTGTCAAATATTTTGATACAAAAAATGAAATATTATTTAATAAAGGAAACACCAATGTTTTATTTCAATAAAGATTGATGATGGGAGAGAATAATAAGATATCCCTTTGAATTATTATACTAGAATGGGGCTGGGGGCCTATGACCTTCCAGATGTTGATTTGTAATTCCATCCTGCAGTAATGGTTTTTCTCAACAGTTAAGTAGCTTAATTTGGATTAGGAAAATAAGACTGCAATAGAACCGTGAAAAAAAAATTGAACAATTTGGCTTTAATTCCTTATCTTTTCCTTAACTTTTTGTTACACCATCTTTAGGATTTAAAATAACTAAAAACAAGCGGTATAATACAAATCACATCCTTTCTAAGGTGGGTAAAATGAGGACCCAGATTGTGGGGGCAATAAGCTGACTTTGTATAAATATACAGAAGTATGAAGGCTATTGCTTAATGCTTTGTAAGCCGCCCTGAGTCTCCGGAGAAGGGTGGCATATAAATCAAAGGGGAAAAAAAATTAAGGACAATCTAGAGGGCACGATTCCAAAAGGATATCCAGAAAGAGGAGAGACAATCAGCTGTTTGCTAACAACAAGAAAATCAGTTATCACCCTTATGTTATGGTAGGCCAGATTCAGGAAGATTTCTGAAGCCTTGAGAGCTTTGTAGTAGATTTAGATGGCTGCAATCTCCCTTTTGGTCTGCTATAAAAATAGATGAATTTATATTTGGTACCCAACATTTGCATTCTCATTGTCTAAAACAAAAGTCCCACAAAACTTCAGAAAGTTTGATTAGAAATTTCAGGTATGCATTCCATATCTTTTAAACAAAACTCAGATATGTTGAAAACTACCTCATTCTTGTCAGTAAAGAATATGATTCAAATAGGTGTTGGTGGGGAGCTTTCAGTGCAGATTTTTAAATACATGTGGATAGTACTTTAATACATCATTTATTCCACATCCACTGCATGGAGAGCTGTAATGATTTTGTAACATCTGCTGAAGACATGGACGTTAGAGAGCAAGGAATAGAGCCAACTACCTGAGCTTATGAACATTAGGATGATGGTGCAAGGTAATCCATGTAAAAAAGCTTTTCCACAGTTCCCTTGGTTAAAAATAAAGCATTTCTCTGAATGGTTAAGGCATATGATTTTTGGGGAAAGTTTACAAGGCTGCTTGAAAACTGATGCCAACTGTCTTCTCATAAATGCATTGCCATTCCCCAAGAGGCATTGTGTGAGCATGAACACACAAAGTTGTGCACCAGCCTTGTAAAAGAAAGTGCTTTTTTTAAGCATTTGGAAAAAAAAGTGCTTTATCTACAGTGTAAAGGTTCTATCCCCAATGGGAAAATTTAATACATAATTTTTACAAACATTTAAAAATAAATCCATAATCCATTCAGGCTGCTGCACATATTCTATCTTGTCTTATTAATGTCTCTTTAGCAGCTCTGGTTTGAGTATTGCAGCTTCAAGAAAACAACTGATAGTTATAGCATTATCTGTGATCCTGAGCAGTATGGTATTTACTTCTAACTACTGTCCCATACCAATTTCATCTTTTGGTTGTGGGCTTTGGAAGATTTAGAAAACAAACTCTTCACAATCTGAAGAGGCACAGACTTTCCACTAAGGTACAATTTGTTGTGGCACTCTGGTAACCAAGGCCCGTCATCTGAGTCACTCTGTTTATCATTCTTGAGCATCTGGATGTATGCTATTATGTAGCCTGTCATGAAGGCATCAAACCCAGCCCGGTGAATACTCCCTCGTGAACAATTAGATGGTGCTACATTATCTGTGACAGGCAAAGAGGTCACTGCAGAATCACACTGTAACTGGGCTTTTGGCTCTGCTCCTTCCCTTCCTATTGCCTTTTCCTGCTGGAAGTCTTCGAATGGTGAAGAAATGATATTCTCATTGTCTGTGGCAATGGCAGCATTCACATCAACACTGGCATCAACTGCACTATTGGAAACTAGTTCTTGTTCCACATCCATTGAAGTATCCCCATTACCAGAGACACTTTCTGCATCTGCACTATCTATAATAGGAGCAATCACGTTACTAGGGCAAGACTGTTTGGAAGGGGAACCTTTTTCCTTATCCCAAGCCAACTTTACATCAATCATGGGGCTGCTCGGTTCAACTTTTGTCGACTCTGCTAAGTTCTTCCGCCGTTTCCATTTCTGTTTTCTTGTCTTTCGCTTCGCTTCTTTCTGATTCTCATCCTCATTAATTATTAGATCAATATTGTGAGACTGTGTACATTTCAACCCATCTGGGCACCAGCCATAAGCCTGTGAAGGAGAATGAGAACTATTAGGATAGATTTTAAAAATTCTGAGAATTTTGCAATGATTGGAATCCAGTAAACCTTTCCTAGACAGCAGTACTATGCATAATCACTGATGCTATACCTCCTCACTTGGATCCCAAGGTAGCTCTTTCCTGAATGAAGCAAAAACTCCAGTTTTGTTCTTTTTTTAAAAAAAACACCACCCTATTTAATTAAAAGAAATCTGGCTTCCTTGTAACATATTTAATGGCCAAAATAACACCAGAAAGTTAGATTACTGATCTAACAAGATAGACTTCTTTTATCTGGGATAGCTTGTCCTCATAGTCTGCATCTAACATTTGAGGCACTAAAACTGTTATTTCCAATTTGGTTTTATAGACAATATTTAAGATCCTAAAATGTAGATGAAACACCCAATAAATAATACTTAACCGAAAATGGCTGGCAGATGAGAGTTTTGTTAGCAATGTCAGTTTGAGCCTGGCTGATATCAGCCACAGAGCAAAACCGGTATTCAACAAAGGCATCTATGCTGGCAGGATAGCTGCAGAATTCTATGCTGAGATATGGTTTCTTGGAGTCTTTCAACCTGAAGTTTTCTCGTTTGCTGAAATTCAAGAGCAGTATAATAATAGCAAATGCATGGGGATAATCGGTAATTCTTCAGGATTTGCTTTTCTTTTACATGATCATACAAAAAGTTAAGAGAATTGAGAAAAAGAGGTATGGTGGGGAAAAAAATCAATTCAAAACAAATACAGAATTGCCACTGAGATGAAAATAAATACAGAAGGGCTATTGTACAGAAGAATACAGAAGTATAGAACTGCACTATTTGTCTACCAGTAGTTTTACAAATGCTATTGCCATCTAATTGTCACTAGCATTTTTCCTGATGACCCTTGCCTTTAGTTAGTCAACCAAAAGAAAAAGTTCCTATCATTCCTATTTCATCGTACCATGCTAAACAAAATTATTCCTGTCTCCTTCTCTCATGTTTTCTAGGACACACAGAGAACATAGAAAGCAGATAGACATGCAATTCCTGCCATATTTTAGTGTTATTCTGAATCAGTACCAGAGTTACCAGAGCAGAGAGTGAAAAAAGATTTTAAATTTCATTTCAGAAGAGTAATAAAGCCAGTGGTAATCATAATTAATGGCTAGTTAATCAACCAAAAATCTGATGTTTTCCCTCCCCTATTTTCACAAAAGAAGAAAAACAGTTCTTGAACAGTTAAAAGCACTACATTCAATTTAAATATTTGCCCCAACATATACATAAATGGAATGATCTATAAGCTGCTTGAAGACTGACCAATCAAAATAAGGATAATTATCTTCTTAACCTTCAGACTACTTGGTCATATGGATATTGGAAGCTTTTTATATGTAAACAAAAAACAGGAGAGGAGCAATGCAACTCCAACATCTGTCAGGATGTTTACAGCATTTATTTGTTAAATGAATGATACATACCATTTCTTATAGGCATACTCTAGATAAGAAGCTACAAAACGTGCCTCGAATTCTGAGGCGTATTTCGTGTCATAGATGCCGGCTGGGAACATCTCTGAAAGATCAGCAGTGAAAGTGCCCAGATTGTCAGGTAAGTGGGCATAGAAGCATTGGTAGAGGAAAACTAAATCAATTAGGCCATTGTGCAGAATGATAGGTTTTCTTGCTCGAATTATTTCCAGGAAAAAAGTACGAATTGTCTGACTCCGATTTTCATTTTCCTGGGAGTAAATAAAATAGAAACAATGTTATTTAGGCATCCCATTATGGAAAGTCCTCTTCTGAGTCCTTTAGATTTGGGATGCCAGAAGTTATCTCTTCTAGACCTATTATCAAAAGAAAATACAATCTAATCTAAAGTATTGCATAGGCAATGCTTACCATTTGTTAGTTACCAACTAAACCATTCATTGAACACACAACTGCATCCTCTAAATATGGCCTTATCAATCTCACCAAAAAATGCTACTATTGGTAACTTTCCTTGCAATAGCTGAAGATAATAGATGCAAGTATGCATCTATTATCATATGAGACCTTTTCGTCAAAAAGCTTGGACCTGAGCTGGTTTCTAAACCTGATGTTGAGAATAAACTTTCACCAAGTTATGGAACAAAATATTCTGTGAAATCTACTAGGTAAGAAGTCCAGACCCATTTCCCAGTTTCTTTCTTATATTTCCATCAGATTTACTCCTTAAATTAAGGAATCCTTATACCTTATCATTGCCCCTATGATAGGGAATGCCTTGAGAATACTGCTTGTTGAAGTCAAAGCCATGTTGCACCAGGAATTGCACTGACTGTGGTTCAATTACATAATCATCCATACACAGCAAGGTCAAGTTGTAGATCTGGGAAAGATATGTGTTCTCTGTCTGCAAAATAAAAGCCAATCCAATGAAACGGAGGGCCATAATTACTATTGCATTGGGAGTATGATCTGTCTCATACATACATTTGTATACATTTATATGACATGTACATATTTATTGTGCAGAGAGAATCTCCAGCACTGATTTCAGCTACAGTAAGGAATCTTAACTGAGAAAGCTGAACACAGAATAAGATATTTGTCAGGTTTCTATGTTTCTGTTTACTATTTCTTTTTTGGATAATTGTCTTAAATTTGGGTTCTCTCTCTTTTATGTAAATACAATAATACCCCAAAAATGCAAACGTTTTATAAACTAATGCTAATGACACCAGGCATCATATTTAAATTTCTAAGGTTTGCCTTGCCCTCAATATTTATTCTCCATCAGAGGTAGGATTATCTTGTCCTCACAGAAATATCAACAGAGGGCTAGACGCAAAACGAGCACCATACCTTGTCAGGAAGGTGTTTAAAACAAGCAACTCCAAGAGACAAAACAGAACGTGTTTTAGCAGCATTGCAAACTGCTTTATATCGTTCTTCAATGCACCTGTGAGAAACATTAGGCAATTGAATAAGAAGCAAAGACAGAGAATTTAATCTGCAGAGTGCCTGAAAATCCCTGAAAATAGCATTAGTATTGTCTACATTAGGCTGGATGGACCAATAATCTGATCATTATAAAGCAGCTGCCAATACTTGGTATGATTTCTGATCTGATGACAGAATCTTGTCATTAACCTGAATACATCCCCTAACTTTAAACAAGACAAAGATCCTCCCCAATTCCAAGACTATTAGACCCATGTAGTGACGCCTATAGCTAATATAGTCTATGTTTTCAGAAGGGCCAATTGCTTAAATTATCAAATCTTAATCAATTCATTAATTCCATCCTATAGCTACCGAATGCTTCTATCTAAAAATCTGACAAGTATATTTGGTAAGTATTGTGAATAAAATATTTTGCCCAACATTAAGAAATTGATCGTTCAGAATTTGGTATCACCTTGACCGTAGTATTTCAGAAGAAAAAGAGTGGTACGGTACTTACTGATTCAGCAAACTCTTTCTTGTTCCAAGCCCACTAAGTTCCTATGGATAAAGATAACATTTTCAGTCTTCAGTAGAAGATGCAACTACATAAAATAATTAGGGATAATTTTTACCTTACTCTCAGGAGTCTGATGCAATTTCTCTTTTCTCTTGTTCCAAAGTTAAAAAATAAAGAACAATTTTACTCACTGTGTCAACAGCAATGAAGCTAGAAGTTTTGATAGCCAAAAGCATGGATGGCCAGAGCTCCTTGAAATTGTCATCCTGGACATCAATGACGGGCACCCTTAAAGAGGCCATTATAATACAGCTGTTGGGAATAAAACACATATGATCCATTTATTTTAATAATCCAGTTATTCACTTTGTTTTGGGAAAACCATGGTGAAAAAGTAAAATAAGCAAAAGGTTGCCAACTAGTCAACTTAAAGAACAGATACATTTTCTGTATCTACATCCTCTCTTCCATCAAAGCTCAAAAAAGTAAAGTTAACATGTCTGAGTTGCAAGAATCCACACGACCTGCAGATGGCAGATACAAGAAACTTTCTTTGCTGCCATCTACCGGTCGTCCGAATTTGTGCAGTATTGATATGGTAACTCTAACAAAGAGTCATATTGCAATGGCCAATGTCTAAGCGGGAGCAGTCTGCGTTCAGCAGAGCTATCTTCTCTGCGTTCCTGGGTACTAAGCTGCCTGGGAAAACCATATAGGAGAGAAAAATAAAAATAAACAGAATCCCGGAACTCACATTCAACTGTATCAATCCCTGGAAGTTTTCAAATTTTCTATTACCCTTAAAAGCTTAGGAGAACTCGTCTGCCGCCGATACCTTACACTTCCGGCGCGTTATGAATTCAGGGGTCCTTCCCTTGCTGATGGCGCATATATGTAGCTGTCTATTTTAAGTGCCTTTCGTTGGATGCTAGCGCAGTTATGTAACATTATGTAAACAGGAGTCCCATTCAAATTAATATAATTAGCAGGAAAATGAGTATTCCAGCTTCCCTAAACCAGATGTTTAAAAAGTTTTTCGTACGAGATGGGGTAATATGTTTAGCAACTGTGGGTCTTTCTGCAGATTTTTAAAAAAAATTAAACCCAACTTCCGAGGCCATCAGAAATTTTCATTTTGCGGCATATTAGGGTAAGCGCTACATCCAGCCCACTTTGTAAGCAGATCCCCCCCTCCCAAGCCGAGAATAAGATGCAACTATGCATTTTAAAACTATTTTTAAAATATATTCGGACTTTTACAAAAATTGCCGAGTGGGAGGAAAGATTTCCCATTGCAGTCTTATCAACAACTCGGTGGTTTTTTAAAAAAATAAAAATCAGCGGTATAAGCATAAAATATATGCATTACAAAATAATATCAAGCCAGGCAATCACACTATACGTACGCATAAACATGCTGACATTTGGTTGTTTTTCATCAAATGAACATCGCTAGCTTAACAAGGTATTAATTCTTTTCCTAACAAGTTTTAGCTACTAAGATCTTGGTTTCTCAATCAATCACTGGGAAAAAAGAAAAGTGACTTCCACGTAAATATAACCTGGCGGTATGATTTTATAAAAACGATCTGGAAAAAGAGTTAGCCTCTGCTCCTCCCCAATGCTTCCGCCAAGTTAAAACTTCGCGCCTCCAAATCGCAAAACCTACAGGACAATACAAACTAAGTTTCGGGTCCGTTTGCTGCTTGAAATATTAATTGCAGGGCAGCTTGCGAAGAACCCCATCCCCTCTCATTAGAAACACACCCCTTTGTACACGGAGTAACAATTACGTTAGAAGGTGTGTTGCCTCCAGTTGTAGGAAAGAAACACGTGAATACGGTAAGCTCCTTAAATTGTCCTTTACTTTCACTTCTGCCCAAAGAGGGACATTTATCGATAAAAGAAAAAATAACCATTGGAGAGCCTAGGCTTTTGTGCTTCCTACAGTAGAACTGTGGCTGGTGGGCGTCGTGCACCCCTTTCCTTTTCAATCTGCTGTTTGTGTAGTTCGTGGTTTGTTCTGTTTGTGTGCACGGTCAGCCGGTAGCGTTTCCGTGACGGCTCTGGGGCTACAAAGAGCCGTACAGATGAGAGGGAAAGGGGAAAAAAGAAACGTTGTATGCCTCCTTTGAAAGGACGTCTGTTTTCTAATAATTGCTCCATTTTTGAGCGTGTAAGAACAAAACAATCCTCCTACACGGATGTTGTTGGCACGTGGTGAGAGGAGCCTACGGCTTTGTTAGGCATGGAAAGCTAGAATAGTCTGCATTAATTTAGGTTATTGAAGGGAAATCGCACTTTTCGAAAAGTGGGGTTTGGTTGCCACAGGGGAAGATTGCCTGGAGGGGGGGAAAGACCTAATCTTTATTAGCACTGTGAAGTCACTGTACAAGCTTTGGAATTTTCACCTCTGGTAGGTGAGTCCGTTTCAAGAATAAAAAAAGATTCCCATTTGTAGCCCTGATTTCTCCTTGCAGCATATTTTTTGCAGATTGCCCACATTTGTAATTTGTGATTATCTGCTTGCATACTAAATTTGGTATAATTCAGAGTATTTATATAAAGAGTTGCACAAATTGTTACATTTAGATTTGGAAAGAGTTTCATTTAATTTAATGATAACATACTTTATGCTCTCCCTAGCCTGGCAATGAGTAAACGCCAAACGTCAAAGTGCAGCAATCTGGGAAAATCCAAAAATCATCAAAGAAAGGTGAAAAAAGATCTTGTACTTTACAAAGGTAATAGAACTACACAAAGATTTTGCTCAAGAAACAGAAGTATACCAAGAGTAGTACTGTATTTCTCCAAAGTCTCAACTTCTTTTTTGTAATGTGACCAAAACTGGATGCAGTATTCCAGGGGTGTGGTCTGGAATACTGCATCCAGTTTGAGACTTTGGAAAAAGTGCAAAGAAGAGCAACTAAGATGATTAAGGGCCTGGAGACAAAAACATGAGGAATGGTTATAGGAATTAGGCATGAGAAAAGAAGGGGTGACATGATAGCAGTATTCTAGTATTTGAGGGGTTTCCACAAAGAAGAGGGAGTCAACTTATTTCCAAAGCACCAAGAAGGCAAGAAACAATGGATGGAAACTAAACGAGGAGAGAAGCAACCTGGAATTAAGGAGAAACCTTCTAACAGTGAGGACAATTAATCATGGAAGAAGCTTGCCTTCAGAAGTTATGGGTGCTTTATCACTGGAGGTTTTAAAGAAAAGACTGGACAGCTACCTATCTGAAATGGTATAGAACAGTGGTAGGCAAACTTGGCTCTTTCACCCCCTGTGGACTTCAACTCCAAGAATTACTAAGACAGCTTGGCTG
>JANHZT010002535.1:52917-67153 GCA_032468215.1 Stegonotus admiraltiensis | reverse complement strand
AGACAGCTTGGCTGTCTTAGGAATTCTGGGAGTTGAAGTCCACAGGGGGTGAAAGAGCCAAGTTTGCCTACCACTGGTATAGAATCTCTTGCTTGAGCAGAGCCTTGGACTAGAAGACCTCAAAGATCCCTTCCAGCTCTATTCTGATTGATTGTAACTTAAACTTTTATTTGATTATACATTATAATAAATTGGAGAGTGAAATTACAAAAAATTCAATTCCAGATTGATTGCCCCCTCAATGTAGCCCTAAGAAATGCTAACTTTAAAATGTTAATTTCTCTTTACTACAGAAGTGCCAAGTTCACAGCCTTTATTTCACACATTCAGAGATGCAGTTGAAATCAGAGACTTCCAGAAGAGATTGCTATTTTGGTACAATAAATGTAAACGAGATCTGCCATGGAGGACACTGGTATGGAAAAATAAGGAATGGTTCAGAAATATTTTGTTTTCTTTAAAATAAGGAGATAATTGTTGCATTGGGTTTTCATTCTTCCTGTTCCTCTATTGCAGGCTGCAACTGAAACTGATGATGACAAACGAGCATATGCTGGTGAGAGCAATAATTCATCTATTTCATCAAACTATATTAAATGCAAAAAAAATGTGGTCAATTCTCATCAACAAATGAATTTATTTGTTTGGCGTTTGATTATATGTTGATTTGGGTAGCATGTATCTGATTATATATTATTTTTACTAATATAGTTATTAAGGGGCATACCTCTTTTATCATGCTTCCTTGATCTAGGTATCTTTAACCAGCACTCTGATGCTGCTATTTCCCCTTTGTGCTTGCAGTGTGGGTATCGGAGATCATGCTCCAACAAACCCAAGTGGCTTCAGTGATTAATTACTACAATCGTTGGATGCAGGTGATGCTGAGCTTCTTTCTTTGTGGCAAATTTACATTTACATTAACCAGCATTCTGGGTTCTGAATGATTTGTGCACCTGTTCTGCTTTGCAGAGCCAGTAAATAAACACCTGTTTTTCTTTGTAATGTAGAAATGGCCAACTTTGCAGGATTTAGCTGAAGCTTCATTAGAGGTAAAAAGATTTTAAATATGTTTATGAATATGCACACATTTATTAACTGTAAAGGGAAAAGGAAATGTATATGTATGACTTTATCCTTCTTGGGTTAATTTGGGTTTTTGTTCTCATTTCTGTTTGAGAATAGGAAGTGAATGAACTATGGGCAGGTCTTGGCTACTATTCTCGAGGAAAAAGGCTCCAGGAAGGTGCACATAAGGTACTTTAGTTTAGACCAGGGGTGGGTTCTAAATTTTTTTACTGCCGGTTCTGTGGGTGTGGCTCATTTTGCAGGCGTGGCTTGATGGTCATGTGACTAGGTGTGGCTTGATGGTCATGTGACTGGGTGGACGTGGCCAACTCAATGTCACTCACGTCAAGGGATGCCTCGCCTAACCCCTCCCCTCCCAGCCATTCCTTGTCACACCCAGCCTCAACGTATCTATAGTTCTATAAAAATGTTGTTCACCTTTTTTGCAACTTTATTATCTACATACTATAGATGCACTTTCATGGTCCACTGAAAGGAGGAAATGGCTCACATGGTTTGCCCAAGGGTGTGATGGGCAACAGGCTTTTAAGGGGCTGCCAGAAAGAAAGGGGGGCAATGTATTTTCCAAAGCACCTGAAGGCAAAACAAGAAGCAATGGATGGAAACTGAACAAAGAGAGAAGCAACCTAAAACTTCTTCCAGCAGCTGCTTCTTGGCTTGTCAATTTAAAGCGATGGCATCTTTTTTTTTCCCCCTTCTTCTTTGCCAAGTGATCTCCTGGCTGAGAAGCGAGTCCTGATTTTTTTCTTTCTAGCTGATCAGCTGGGAGTCAGGAGGCAGCAAATAGATTGGGGGCAGGGCCAGGCAGAGGTATTTATTGGTTCTCCGAACTACTCAAAATTTTTACTACTGGTTCGTAAGAACCGGGGAGAACCGGTAGCAAACCCACCACTGGTTTAGACAATATTAATGAGTTACTGGTTGAATGGGTTTGGTGCTTAACTTTGGCAAGAAGATAGTTCTATTTATTTGGCTTATAGTCACTTCACAAATTGAGACTGGCGCTTAATATAGGATTAAATCCAAGAACAAGCCAACAACAAAGAAAAAAACCCCAACCCTTGATTCCACTAGAATTGAGTGGCCAAGAAATTTAAATAAACAAGAACATCCAAGGCTAAACATTAGTCATTTTCACATTCCACTCATAAATGAGCTCATTCAACACATTGCCCTAGGTCAGGTCTTCAAGTCCCTACATAACTTCAACATGGTTGGGAACATCTTAAAGAACTATTAGCCTTCAACAGCATGTCTGAACCTCTTAGAGATAAAACATAATAAAAACATTATTGTGTTGAAAATACTATGGATACAACACAACCCACCTTCTTGTTACGAGTATAGTAGACATTCAGTTTATTTCTTTTCCTTTGCTTTGATTGCTTTATTCACTGATCTTTTACAGGTGATGTCACAACTGGCAGGTCATATGCCAAGGACAGCAGAAGAACTGCAGAAGCAGCTGCCAGGGGTAGGGAAGTACACTGCAGGAGCTATTGCATCCATAGCATTTGGCCAGGTAATGATGCCATCATTCTGGGTACTTAACCTTGCTTTAGATGCATATGGAAGATAGCATTGGGCATCTATTTCTCTGTTTTGCAAAAATCATCATTCCCAGATCTCCAAAGATCTTCTATCTAATTGCCCTTTTGCAGCTTTAGGCTTCTTTTATTTTGATCCCATTTATGTGTTTAGAGACCAAAAAAAAAGGCATCTCCCCTTGCTGGAAGGGCTCAGCAAAAAGATGAAATAATTGCTTAACGCATTGTAAGCCGCCCTGAGTCTCCGGAGAAGGGCGGCATATAAATAAAAATAAAATAAATAAATAAATAAATAAATTTTCCAGTAGAATGGAGAAGAACCAGTAAAATAGAGGCTATTCTTGTTGCTTTTATTTTTGAGAAATAATGGCTCTATTCACATAAGTTTTATGATATACGTTAGTAATTAGTAATATCGGTGACATCCAATAATTGAAATTCTTTTGACCAATCACAAAATTACTACAAAATTAAAATAATGCAACAATAAAATATAATAAGTAGAACAGGAAAGGTCTATCATGCATTTGCATGCACAGACGTAAATATAAATATTTTGATTTTAGCTTGGCTCCTGATGTCTACATTAACTGTAAAATGCCTGGAAGGAAGAACAGACAGTCTTAGCCTAGTACTGAAAATATATCAGTTGCAAACAAGTGTGTTTCCCTAGGGATGGGTTTGCATAACCTGGAGGCCCAACTGAAAAGGCCCTCTTCCTTGTAAACAACCTACTTCCCTTCATGGAAGGTGGAGGATTTGAACAGACATTTCTAAGATGACCAAGGAAATCTGTACACAGCCTGAATGGTACTGTGGTCATGAGTATGTTTAGAAGACTCATTGAAATCTATCTCGAGCATAAAAGCTTGTTGCATAATTTTGAGTCAGATGTATCTCAGCCCATTCTCCCTTTTTGTGGGGAATCGTTGAAAGAAAGAATGCTATATGTGTTGAAGGAAGGGTGAGAGACTGATTTATCAAATCGGGGAGAGGCACTTCTTTGACATACACTCTCAAATGGTAGTCATACTGTATGGTTTTGTATTTGTTCTAATTTTATCCCTGTACAGCAGCCCTGTAAGGAAGCTTAGTGCTGCTATTATCCCTCATTATGTAAATCGAGGCTCCAAAGTTGAATGAGTTTAGTTTATTTAGGACTAGTCAAGTAATTTCTTGAAAATAGGATTTTAACCTCTTTTTAGTCAATGCACTAAAATTCAGTCCCTTCAAATTTATGAAGTTGATTGAAACAGGGTTGTAGGTGCCTTTTCTTATCATTCAGTGTCTGATTTTCTTTCTCATTTGTTCCTGGACACAAGTTTTCTCAAGTATGTGAACTGGTAGGTTTTTCTTCAAAATATACAGGTGACAGGAGTGGTAGATGGAAATGTGACTCGAGTTTTATGTCGTACAAGAGCCATTGGTGCTGACACTGCCAATTCAGCTGCTGCAGACACACTCTGGTAAGGAAATACTTTCATTCCTACAAGGCACTAAAATCTATAACGTAATAATTCATACAATAGAGCAGGGGTGTCAAACTCAATTTCATTGAGGGCTGTATCAGGGTTGTATTTGACCTCAGGGTGGGGGGATGGAGTGGGCGTGGCCAGGGTGGACATGGCCAGCTTGATGTCCCTCATGTTGGGGGCGCCTGTGGTGGCCCGAGCACTCTGCCAGAGAAAACAAACTCCTGGGCTCCATTTTCAACTTCAACAGCCTCCTGCAACCCTCTGCCAGCAAAAACTGAGCTTGGGAGGGCCACCAGCAGCCCTCCCGAGCTCCGTTTTAGGTTGCGTCGGTTTCCTGCCACCCTCCACCCGCAGCCCTCCCAAGCTCCGATTTCACTGGCAGAGGCACTGCGGGCCAGTCCTTCTGTCAACTTGCAAAAGCATTTCTAGTCTGCTCTCAAGTTGCCATTAGAAGCAAGGGGGGAGTACATTCCACGTATACCTTCTTCCAACGGTGAATCTCAGATTACCAAAGCCGGGGTGAGAGTCGTGTCTCTACAGCCCATGGGAGTGCCTCATTGGAGAATGTGATTTATGATACAGACTGAAAGGAGTGGGGAACAGGGTCAAAGGTGGGCTGTAACTTACGTGAGGGCAGAGCAAACCTCAGGTGAGTAGATGCTGCTCCTAATAAATCATTGGATTCCTTTTGAAACTTCGCTCAAGACTCATTATTTAATTAGGGCATCTGTAGGAACCTTCATACCTTTGCTTTTTCCAGGGCGGCCCTGCGGGCCAGATCTAAGCACCCCACGGGTTGGATCCATCCCTCGGGCCTTGAGTTTGACACCCCTGCAATAGAGAATAAAGTGCTTTGCATGTAAGAAGTCCCTTTGAAGTCAAGAGGACTTAAAGGTCTCTGTCCAGTTTAGCTCACTGGGATTGTTGCTGGATGAGAAATCTCAATTACAACTGCCCTGAATTCCTGCAGAAGCAACAAGTTATAAATCACCCAAAAATCATTTAGGATTGGATTAAACAGTGTGCTGAGGAATGAATAGAAGCTATAAAGAATGATGTTAGGATACCTAAATATAGTCTTTGCATTGATAGCTGAATTTTCAGGATACATAATTTCCATGTTTTTAAAATTTGTCCACAACTATGAAGTCTAAAAATTATTATTTAAATAATGAAATGAAAGATTCTTAAAATGTTTATGCCATCAGATTCTATAGAGGAAGAGTAATTTCTCATTCATTTCTAGATAACTTTGGCTCCATGCAAATATTTGTTGGCCAGATTTTCCCATGGCTTACAGTGAGATAAATAATTGTTTCTAAACAAAATAGGCTTTTTTTCTGTTCTTTATTTAACAGAGGCGCTTATTAGCACATCCTTCATCATAGCCATTGCCTTGGGCACACCTGAAGTAAGAAGCAAAATAAATCAAGATTTTTATAGTCACAAGATATTGTTGTGGGGGTCATATCTAATATTTTATTCAAGAATTAGGACATTAATATCTTAGTAATAGGTTTTGTCTGTCATGTCATGTTAAGATGTTAGACTTTTACAGAATGGAATAAAAAGATATACAAGATACTTGCTGAGCAACTAGCATTCATACAGGTGGTCCCAAATTTACAACTGCAGTTGGGACCAGGACTTCTGCCACTAAGACATTACAGTTGTTAAAGGAATTGTGCCCAATTCTACAAAAAAAATTGTCATTAAGCAAATCATACAGTTGTTAAATGAATCCAGCTTCCCTCATTGACTTTACTTGTTGGAAGCTGGCTGGAAAGGTCACAAATGGTGATCAGGTGACCACAAGATGATGAAACTGTTGTAAATACATAATAGTTACCCAAATTGTGATTGTGACTCTGGGGATGCTGCGAAGGTCATCAGTACAACCAGTTGTACGTCACTTTTTTCAGGGCTGTTGTAACTTCAAACGGTTGTTAAACGAACGGTTGTAAGGTGAGGACAGTCTATATCAGGTTTTTCTTATAATCCATCCTGGAGTTACTAAAATAAAAACTGTGAAGTTGTATAGGATCATATTAATAATTTAGGTCCAAAGTGCTCTAAAATAGTAAACTAATCTCTGACACCAGAGGAAGGATTTGGAGAGGTTTTACAGATGATGGGTAAGGTTAATACAGGTTGTCCTTACGACCACAATTGAGCCAAAAATTTCTGTTGTTTAGCGAAATAGTTGTTAAGTGACCTTTGTCCCATTTTATTACCTTTCTTGCCACCATTTTTAAATGAATCACTGCGGTTGTTAAGCTGGAACACCGTTGTTAAGTGAATCTGGCTTCCCCCTTGACTTTGTTTGTCAAAAGGTCACAAAAAGTGGTCACATAACCCCAGGGACCCTGCAACCATCATAAATATGAGTCAGTTGCCAAGCGTCTGAATTTTGATCACATGACCTTAGGGATCCTGCAATGGTTGTAAGTGTGAAAAAAGTCCTACATCACTTTTTTTCAGTGCTGTTGTATCCTTGAATGGTCAATAAATGAACTGTTGCAAGTCGAGGACGACCTATACCTGGAAAGACTTAGCAATGACTGTAATGAATAGAATAGAAAACAGATTACAATGTAATATTTGACACATACATGCTATAAATGATGGCATACATCCTGAAGAAAGAAATTTGGTGGTGTTTTTTTATTTGGGGACTTTGAGGGGAAATCTTGGTTATAATGGGGTTTTGGTATACTTAAGATTCTGTATACATAACAAAATGCAGTATATAATTTCTCAGGTTGAAGAGAAAACTAAACATATTTTTTAATGTACTTGTTACTCCACATTTATTTAATTTCTACTTCATGAAAAAACATTAATTTAATTATCTCAGCCATTCCAGAGAGTGCAGGGTTGTCTCACATTATGCCAAATTGTATGCAATTTGTGTTATAACGGGAGATCTTTTGAACAAGTGAACCATATCTTTTTCTAACTTGAATTCCTCTCCTACAGTATATAGCATTAATGAATAACAATGCTATTGTTCTTAGGGCTTTAGCCCACACTCTGGTTGACCAGACCCATCCAGGTGACTTTAATCAAGCAATGATGGAATTGGGTGCAACTGTGTGTACTCCCAAGACCCCATTATGCATGGAATGTCCAGTGAAACATCACTGCAGAGCTCTCCATCAAGTAAGGACACCCTGTTTGTTTGAATGCTCCACCCATATCTGCAAGAATGATATGCGGGAGGCTTTGTTCTTTGTGGGGTGTGGTGCACTGGCTTTGTATCTTAAACTAAAACGCCATATACATATACATGTGTGGAGTAGATGAAGATTCCAAGAAGACAGTAGATAGGATCACATATGAATCTTGAGGCTGAGATGGTCTACAGCCTTCCTCTGTAGACTGGGAATTTGGAGAGTTGTAGTCTTAATATGCTTGCACAGCATCATGTTGCTTTACTATGATTAAGCTTGTAGCCTTATTATTAGGCTAACAGTGCAAGCCTATCCAAACACACTCAAAAGTAAATCTAAGATCTTGAAGAGTGACTTATTTCTGAATATATATGCATGTTAGCCTAATAATGTTGCCCTAGTGAGGCTTTGTTATATTTGTATTTATCAGAATGTAAATTATTTTTCACAATCTCTGCCACATAGCAATTCTACTACAACTCTCTTTTTTTTTAAAGTGTTGACTGCTTTCCCCAATCTGGGCATACGCTAGTTGCTTGGAATTCAACTCCCAGAATTCTTACTAATGGCCATCATCATTTTAGCCATTGCCTATCCACTGCAGGATGAAGGCCTCTTCCACGTGTTTCCAACCAATACGGTCCTGGGCTTTCTTTTGCCAATTGGGCCCACAATACTTGCGGATGTTGTAGATCCATCTTGTTTTAAGTCTCTTTCATGGATACTTTTTATCAAGTGGGATCCATTCTATGACTGCCTTGGTCCAACTGCCATCAGTTCTTCTTGCTAAGTGACCAGCCCATTTCCATTTCAATTCTTTTACTCTCTTGATGATATCTCATACTATAGTTTACTCTCTAATTCACGTGCAGGTCTTTCTGTCTTGTCTTGTAATGCCGAGCATGTATCTTCCCATGGCTCTTTGCGCCACTTGTAACGTTTCTATCGATCGTGAAGTTAAGTGTCCATGTTTCCCCTGGAAGTTCTAAAAGTTGAAATTTGCACCTTTGGAGAGTGCATGAGTGCATTATTTATTTACTACAAAAAACTGTATGAGAAAGGCTGCTGCATAACAAACCTTGCAGTCGAATTTTTGACTTGGCTTAATCTTGTCTTGGAATCATGATTAATTGAACCCTAAAATAGGCAGGTCTTAGTTTCCTTCCAGACACGTCTCTCCCTATTGTTACCTTCACCCTCTTCCTATACTTTTACCAGTACAAAAAACCTTTATCCTTTGCAGGTGGAAAAGCATCGGTTAAAATCCACCAAGAGACTGTTAGGAAAAACTGCTTCTGAAAGCCTCCCCGTGTTAGATATGGAGGAATGTGGTAAGTACTAATAAAGGTTTTATATTACCAGGATGATTGTTTACACTGAGAATGAGAATTAAGGTTTTATAAAAGCAAGGAAGACTCTTAGAACCTCATTCCCAACTAACCTCTTTCCACAGACATTGCTTCATTGTCCTGATGATGCATAAGGAGGGGCAGAATTGTGAACATGCTCTCAAATCAGCTGGTTTAACCCCCCCAAGAGAAATTGTATTTTTGTCTTTGTATTATCTTCATTATTAAGGCTTTAACAATGTCCTTGTGGGAAAAAAATGGATTGAATGTATGATGTGCTTCCAAACAGCCTACTCGTTTGGAAAGTTTGCATCTTTAAACTGAGGTTTGTCTTTGCTGCAGGGGACATTCAGCTTTCACTTTTGAACGTAATCATGGGATCTGGAGGTCATGGCAAATGGATAAAAAATAACATCTTTGTGTAATGCTTATTTTACACTTGTTAGCATTGCTATTTTAAATGTATTCTGTTCTATTCTGTTTATTAATTTAAGCTTTCTTGGGAAGGAAGGGTGGGAGGTGGGTTGAACTTTGTCACCATGGGATGGGCAGAGTTGGAGGAACTGTTGTTCCTCTTGCCAAGCCAAGCCTTCCTGTCCTAGATGTCCATGAAACGAGACTATAATGAAGCACTACTCCTGCTACTGTCAGCATTTCAGAGTTTGGCTGATCGCCTGCTGCTTCCTTCTCATTATCAGGTGCTGTCTCAGGGAGCTGTTTCCTCTGCCTGCCTCCTTCAGTACCATGGGAGCCCAGCCTTGGTGTCACTAATTTCCCAAGAAAGATTACCAAGAAGCAGCCCAGAATAGAACACACAGCCACATGCGTGCTACAGAGGAGATGCAGTGATGGGAATCCAGAGTACTTTCTTGTGAGGAGGGCCAGCTCAGGTAACCACCAGCTGAAGAAGAAACCAAGGAAGTCTAAGCATTGTCAACTAATATTACATCTCCAGTTCTAGTTCTGTAGCAGTTATAGAAATTTGGATCTAGATCATGAAGTATCTTTTTGTCTTTTTTAAAAAAAAGAAATTACCAGGAAGGATTGTTTCTCTGATGGTTTGTAGGGGCTTTTCTTAGGATAAAGAAGCCAATTTTATCTTGGTAACTTTGAATAAGAAACCATAAATATGTGAGCATCTGTAGGCCTGAACCAAAGGCCAGTTTATTTGTATGTCCATTCCAGATACTATCCAGTGCTGTGGGCCCAAGCATCTTTTGATTAATGACATGTTTTTCCACTCTCATTGAGAAAACATTTGAATAACGAAGTTTATCCTTTATCTATGTGAGGGAAAGACTGCTTTTAACAGAGAATACTCATTCCTTACATAGTTACTGTAGAAATAACATTTTAGCTGAAACCATTTCAATAGCTTTTTTTTTTTTGAAGCAGAGCGTTCAAATTCACACATGTAACCATTGTGTTATATTAAATTACACTGATCAGACATTTTCTTGTAGGTCTGCTAGCTGGACTGTGGGAGTTTCCTAGCATCCTCCTTGATCAAGAGCAGGAAAAGCAACAGAAAGTGATTCTGGCAGATCACCTCCTAGCCTCGCTTGGCAATGACTTGGCAGTGAGGCAACTACAGTATGTCGGAGAGGTAATTTGGATCCCAGATAGGAATTGGTAATGTTTTTATAATCAGCCATTGTTAGCCAGTCTTCCAACAAGTTTCTCCCATGTTTTTGCTGTGTCTTGGATCTTCAGCCCAGTTCACTTTGGGGTAGTATTAACATTAGAAGTTCTATTGCTATTTACAATTATAGTGAAGTTTTAGAGTAGAGTAGATGCATGGAACCAAGATGAATGTACTACACTTGGAAAATGGTTGTTGGATATTGAAATTAGCTAAGGTTGCAAATAGATAGCTACATAGCAATGAAATTAGTTCCCCCAGAAATATGGGCAGCAGAATTTAGCAGAATTTATCAGTTTATTGTGTTACTAAGACTTTTAAAACTTGCAAGGTTACAAAAATATTGATCTTAATTTCAATTTTAGCCTTATCCAAAGTGTTATAAAGTATGGTTCAATGCAGCAGAATTTTTCCCCCCGTATCTTTGCTCCTAAATCCAGATAACATGTCCCTGCAGCTCCTTGTCTCAAAGTAAAGAAGAGTAAAGGTTAAAAAAGAAAACTCCTCTCCTTGGGGCATTTAGTTTCTATCTCTACCATTCAGTGTCTTCCTTCTGTCCATCATAATATTGAGTTACAGGATCCATCTACATATCCACTTCTCCCTCCCAAGGTGCTCCATATCTTTTCCCACATCCGCCAAACATACCTGATCTATTTTTTGAATGTGGACAAAGATGAGGAAAATTGGAATAGGAATGTGGAACTGCCAGCATCCCGATGGGTGACCAAAACAGAATTTCAGATATCAGCCATCTCCACAGCTATGAAAAAGGTACTGAAAATCTGAGGTTTAAACACTTTCATAGTGGATTTTTTGCATTTCTCTAAAAAGTTGTATGTGAGGAATCAATATTTAGGTAAATGTGTTAGATTTGTATTTTGCCTTTCCTGTAGGAATACATTACAACTTATGTAGAATCAGTTGTCCATTTTCTTCTATCCCAACCTCCTCCCTTGAGATACCAATTGGCCCGGAGACATCCAGTGAGATTTATGGCAGAGGGTAGACTTAAAAATTGCAATTGTTTCATTTCATATGAATGCCATTTGCTTCATTGTTCAGACAATGTGCTTCCAAGGAATGTTGATAGAAGACTTCAGTGCGCAGAAACAGAAGCCATCCTGTCTCCCCACCTCTCTGTGGAATTAGAACCAATTCTATGCAGACACTCAAGCCTGTCAGTGTAATAACTTGGGGCCGCATTGATGTCTCTACGTTCTACAGTAGAGTTGATAAGTTCATGTGTAGTTATGTCAAGATTTCTAATCATCGATACATTTGCAAAGATTTAACTGATTTCTCAATATATTCATGCACAATGTATAAGCATCTAGAAAATGGAATCAGATGTACAGAGTTCCTGAGAACAGAACTTGCTCTTAGTCCCATATCCTTTTCAGTCTTACTATATATAGGCTGAACATTGCCACATACTATCCACATTAAAAATGGCTCTAGAATTATTTGAGTATATAGTTTCTGTGTTCTTTTTCAGGTCTTCAAAGTTTATGAAAAATGGAGCTGTAGAATCAATGCCCAAGTGAGTTTATCTTTTGATAGAACCAAGCAGATTTTGCTCATGCCTTGTTTAGCTTCCTATTCTTAGTCTCTTGCCTCTTTTTAAAGTAAGTCCCAAAATTGGTCAGTGAATTGACTTGTGGTTGGCCAAGGTACTAATCACAGTAGTGCTTACAGGATCAGGTAGGAGGGGATGAAATAGGTGACTGTTTGCAGGGTCTTCTCTGTTAAATCTCTGTGTATCATTGTACAGGTTGTGAAGAAGAAACGGGACTCTCTCAGGACCAGCCAATTAAAGCCTGAAGAACAGAGTAGTTCTTCCAAGAAGCTTTCTTTGCATTCGTCTCTTAGAGCTGGTCTCAATAGCTGACGGCAAGTTCAGGCACAGTATTGAAAAAACATGAAGAGTGTACATCTTTGCACTCCCAGTATTCTGATACAGTATTTTGAAATCTGGGTCAATCATTTTTTTGAAGGGCTTGTGAATAAGGTCCTCTAGGGACATATGCCTGCCCAGTATGGATAATGTGAGATACTGAAGCATAATGCTGTGACATTGTCATTTGATTTCCTACTGATTTGCTAAATGTCTTATTAAATAAGCACTGCTCTTAACCTTGCATGCCCAACCACAATTTGAGTAGTGCCAAAGAAAGCTACCAACTAGCAGATGTTTTGGGATATGGCGCATTGAAAGAATGTGGCAAAGCAGGATAAGGATTATTTTTTAGAGCCAGTTTCTTTTGGGAACAGGTACCTGAATAATCATTGTTTGTCTACACGCCACTTTTTATTGCATGCCATTTTCCTGTATGATCAACTATTTTAATGCTTGGAATGTCTTGTTTTATAACTGTGGCTTCGCTAATAAAACCTTAATAATTGTTTATTTTTAAAAACTTGTGAGCTTCCATTTTAGCTGTTTTCTCAAAACTTATTAAATTTATGAGAATGAGGTTAAAAAGTGAACTGATCCCCCTGATTCTTCAATCAAAATACAGTGTACAGAGTTATAATCCATTCTGTATTTTAAGGTGATTTGTTTCACTTGTTCTAGCAAGGAGAAACATGACTGCTATCCAAGGCAATATATTCAAGAACCTCCAACAAATATTTGGACAAGAAATAGGTATGGTAGATATTTGTGGGCAGGAAAACATACAGAGAGCAGTTACCACTTCACCACCACTTTCAGTAACATTCAGTAGCATTCAGTAACAGCAAGTGGATGTGACTGCTGCTTCATTAATAGGAGTAGCCACTAAATTAATTAAACCATGGATGCTTTCCAATAACAACTAAAGAAATGAACTGAGTAAATCTCTTCATATTCAATGGATTCTGAAATGAGAGCCCTTCTACAGAACAATTTTGGACATATATTAAGATTTATTAGCAATATGTTTTGAGAATCACAACATCGATTCACAGTTTTTCATATTAGATAAAAGTTTAAGTCAGATTCTTTTCACATTTTAGGAGTGTAAATAGCATAATAATAGCTACATTCCATCTGTATATAAATGTGGTTCCATGTTCTGATTGTTAAAAAGATGTTCTGATTCATGTGCGAGTGGCTAACAGATACACTTGCCTCCTGTTTGTCCAGTTAACACTAAATTTAGAGGATGCAAGAAGGTAAGAACAGAGAGAATGATTTTCTTCCAATAGTAAGAAAATATGTAGTCCACAGTTTGCCCTTTGTGTCTTCAGAGCTTGGTTGTTTTCATTGAGACACTTTTCTTACTTAACTTGGTAACTTTCTTCACTAAGAGTACTGTAGTTAAGCAACAGGGAACTTGCACCTTTTCAGATTTGAACTCCATGATCCCAAAGGCTGGGGGGGTGGGTTCTGCAGATAGCAGTCACTTATTCTAATATAGAGAGCATTTCTCTCTTCCTAGGGAAAATATAACAGCCTTTCCCTTAGGCATTTGTACTTTGTTAAAGAAAAATCAATTACCAATTCAGTAATTCAACTAGCAAGGCAAAACCTATGTGCTTTCAAGTGTGATATTATTGTCACAACGTTGCTACGGTCATGTTTCAGTTCTCATCAAACATGCATGGGTTCTAATTAGATGGTCTCCAGGTCACTTAGACACTCTTTAATCCAAACCAGCGCGACCATGCAAAATGCAAGTACATATTTGAACAGAATCATATCCATATGCTTTGTTCTAACATGGGCATTAATCCTATGTTAACAAATCTGAGGCAGCACTATATTATTTAGCTGTAATTTATTAAATTTATTTGCTGCCGATCTTGCAGTTCAAGGCGCCTCTGAGCAGAACATAAAGAACATTCTGTCAGGCTTCGTTCTCGAGTAGACTTTACCAGGGGCGAAATGCTCCCGGTTTGGACCGGATTGCCCGATCCAGTAGCGATCGTGGCAGGTGGTTCGGAGAACCGGTAGCAAAAATCCGTGCGCACCCCC
>JANHZT010002535.1:23287-34106 GCA_032468215.1 Stegonotus admiraltiensis | reverse complement strand
GTGAAAGAGCCACATGCAGCTCCAGAGCCGCAGGTTGCTGACCCCTGGGCTAGCAAATTAGTAATACAGTGGTTTCCATGCGGAAGGTCTGAGTTCTAATCCATTGCATCAACAGACAAAGCTGGCAACAAGTTCCTGCTGAAAACAAAACAAAACTTGTTAGTGTACAGTGCTGAGCTTAAAGGACCTGACTTGAGTGTACGGCAGATTCCTATGAGATGGATCCAGATAGGTACTCCAAAGTAGTTGTTTGTATCTACTGCACTTCATTTAAACATGATTAAGTGCAATCCTAGTGATCCCAAATTGTCTAAACATGACAATGTGTGGATTTTGCTCTATGTGCTGGAAAATTCTGTTTACTATTTTGGCTGTGTAGCAGTATTAAAAACAGTCCAGTTGACTTCATTACCAAGGTGACACTAGAACTCGCAGCCTCCTATTTCTAGCCTGATGTCTTAACCACTACAAGTACCTAAATGACTCTCTAATCCTAATATAGTGATTAACAAATAATAATGGCTGTTCTGTCCCCATTTGAATATTGCCAGCTAGGAGAGATTTAATACTGTTCTAGGCTAATTGTTCTATTCCTTAAAAAATCTTACCATGGAGAAATTCTTCCTACTGTCCAGCTTGAATCTCCGTTTTAATTTTGAGCTCTTAGATCTTAGCCTATTGTAAGGAGACAGTGTAGTGTAATAATTAAGGTGCTAGACTAGAAATCAGGATACAGGTTCTGGATATGTCTTAGGCCTTGGGTCAATCACCTTCTCACCAAAAATACCATCGGCTCTTTGAAAACCCAGCTGAAGAATAACCCTGGTTGCATTAGTATGCACTAATAATTCATTATGGGAACTAGACAAGCACAGAATGAATAAGCAGACTCTGCAAATTAAGCAAACCAAATACTAAGACTTTGTTCTGCAAATTACCCCCTCTGCGTATGACATCTTTTTAAATATTTGTAAATCACTAATTTATCTTATCTTAGTCTTTTCTTTTTCAAGTTAAATTCACATAGCATTTGTTTTTAAAAAATCATTTAAGCTCTTCATTTCTTTACAAGGTTTATAAATTATTCCAATAGAAGAAAACCCTGAGCAGTGTTTAATCCCCTATCTTCTTTCATTCAGCTTGGAACTGTTAAAAATGTGGTTTAACTCACATAGTTTCCAGGCCCGAGATCAACGAGCAGCCAAGAAGTGTTTGTGGCCTTAGAATATTGCCTGCTTCAACAGCATGCAGAGTCTTGTAGCAGGAAATTCAATATGTATGGTTTTGTCTTAGCCACACGGGTTGTAAACCATGGTTCATGTACTAACATGATGTGCTTACATTCACTACTTAAGAAATTTACCAGAGAGTAGTAGTCAGTCACCTTTCTGCAGAACAAATATGAGATGTTACTGTCCTAAAGGAATTTGTACTTTTATCAGCAGAATATCTTAGCCCGAGGACTGGTATCTCTAATAACTGAGATAGAAGACAAGATGGGCTTCTACCTTGGAGGAACCATTTTCCTAATCTCTAACAGTTCAGCAAAGAGGGACTCTCTTGCCTTGGGGCTGTGGGGAATAGCCTAGCCCAGTGATGGCTAACCTTTTTGCAGTCGCGTGCCAAAAGCGGGGGTCACACGGGTGTGTGTGTGTGTGGCTTGCTTGCGTGCCCACGCCCATAATTCAATGCAACCTGCCTCCCCACACGTGACCCCCCCCTGCTCCCCTTGCTTTTGGCACATGATGGCACAGTGGGCCCGTTTCTCACCCTCCCCAGACTCCAGAGGCTTTCTAGGAGCCTGGGGAGGGCAAAAACGGCCTTCCCCAACCCCCACCCCCTGGAGGCCAGAAATGGCATGTTTCCTGACTTCCGGTGGGCCCAGAAGGCCCGAAAACCAGCTGGCCAGCGTGCGCATGCACGTTGGAACTCAGCTAGGGCAATGCTCTGCGTGCCACAGGTGGCACGAGTGCCATAGGGTTCGCCATCACGGGCCTAGCCAATGCATCAGTGGTGATATTGAGCCGGTTCTATCCGGTTTGGTAGTGGCAACGGCATGAGGCTCCACCCACCCGCCCAGACATCATCATGTCTTTTTGATGCTCTGTGCATGTGCAGGTCTTGCGCATATGCAGAGGTGGAGCATGTAAGCGAAGCGTGCACACGTGCTCACATTTGCAAACCAGTAGCGAAGGTGAGTACCACCACTGCAATGCATGGCTGTTGTAACCAAAAAGCACCTGTTAAGAGTTCTGTACCTGTCCTTTGGATTCTGCTGGACTAAATAGGCAAGTTGCTAAGTTTTTCAAAGCACTTTGCTGCCTGAGACAAAGCATAAAATTGTTCCAGTGCTGCCTCCCCCCAACTCCACTCAGATTAGTAGCATTTTTTGTGAGAAGGACCCTTAGTGATAGCCAGTCAGACCATGTAAGCAAAAATACTTTGTTCCTACTGAGACACGAACTCAGGAGGAGTGGCTCAAGGGAGTTAGCTGCTGCTTTTGTTCTGCTTAAGGCAGTCAGACCCACTGTGGATTTTTGTAGCCCACTACATTTGGAAAGAAACAGATTATAGAAGGTTGATCTAGTACAGGCACTTTTGTTGCCTTGATAATTATCAAGTCATGCATCATGTATCTGTACAGCTTTCAAAAAAAATTCATCTGATATAACAGGCTACAAACATCACACTAAATCACACTGTATTACTCATGGTTTTTAATACAGCTCAAGTGGCTGGGTTCCCACATTGCCAAAAGGCATGGTTTATAGTAACTGAGTCACAAACAGCTGGGTTTATCCAGTGTTAGAACTATACAAACCTATTATGGCCTAGAGTGCTGAATCAGTGACACACAGATTTTTCTAGGTTTGTTTTCCTGGTAGTTCACTGCTCTGGAGTTGAACTAATGGGATATAAGAGACTTGGGCTATTTAAATATAATTCTCAACTGTATTTACGAAACTAGGGGAAAGTTTAAAAGGGACAGATAACAATGGTGAATTCTCCCTTTATGCATAGCTTATTTTCCTCTGTTCTTCCCTATGAATTGTTCTCAGATAAGCTCCAATAATGGAAATAAAATTTGATTTTTATGGTCTGAAATCATATCACTCTAAAAATGCAAATACATGCCAATGCTGAATTTATTTTGACTGTAGAGCAGGGAAATGTTGATTGCTTTAGACTGAAATTACAACCTGCTGCACTTCACATGGTCAGTTATAACCCCTTGTTTGCTTTGCTCTAATTCTATTACATCAAAATCTCGCTATACAGTACAAGATTAGCCTTTGTTATCTTTATTTTGAAGTACAAGATAGGCTTTAGTATAATTTTTTAAACCATTTGCAGCTTCTGAAAAATAATCCTGGTATTATTCTACATGCTTGTTCAAAGTTCTTTTGAAGACAGGATAATCCAGCATCTTTTTTGTATTCCTGTGCTTGAAAAGATATTGAAATTATGGTACTAGGATATCATTTTTTTAAAGAATTCCAAGTTACAATGCCTATTCACTAGATTCTAATTGCACAAAATACATGGTTGCGAAAACTGCTAGTGATAGAATAGCTAATATACCACTGATTAAAGGAGGCCTTTAGGCTCAATGTCATACTTGCAGCACACTGGACACAAATCAGACACATTTGTATACAATGCACTGTAATAATCCAACCTACAATTCACAATTCTGTGTATTGCATGTATACAGAAAACTCATGTAAATTTAATCAATCAAATGGTGTATGTAAAATAATATTTGGAATGATATTATTAGCTTGAAGGTGACAGTGGTTGATAGATGACTGAATGAGAAACAAAAAGACAGGTCTAGGCAGTAAGTAGATATTCACATATTAATAAAGTATTGTTCCCCCCTCCACTGGCAAGGAAGAGCATTGCATCTTAAAATGGTGTATCAGAGTGATGGCAAACCTTTTAGACACCAAATGCCCAAACTGTGTGCACACGCATGCCCAAATTGAAAGGCACGGGCATGCCCAAATGTGTACACACACAGTACCTGCATGAACGTGTGCATGCATTGACATGCACAAGAGCATGCGCACATGCGCAGCAGAGACCCGAAGACCAGCTGGATGGCGGGACATCCCAACACCGGCAGCATGGCAAGAGATAAGGTATTTTTCTTTTGTGAGCTTGTTTCGTCATTTGCAGGGAAACAGAAGCTCACAAAAGAAATGCCACAGAGATCTGACCTGGGGCAATGGTGTATGTGCGAGCAGAGAGCACAGGGCTGCCACCTCTAGCACGCGTGCCATAGGTTTGCCATCATGGGTATATCAGAATCATATAGGCAATCCTCACCAGTAGCAATGAGGAACTGGCAAGTTCGTTGCTAAGCAGCAAAATAATTGTGACATCACATGGTCATGCCCTACCTATATCGCTTTCAGCTGTGGTTATCAAGTGAGGAAGTCAAGCAACTTACAACTTCCTGCCGGCTTTCCCATTGACTTTGCTTGTCAGACAGAAGCTGCAAAGGGCACAAAAGGCAGTTGAGATTGCAGGATGCTACAATAATTGCAAATGTGCATTGACTGCCAAGCTCTTGTATCATTATCATGTGACTTTGGGAGGGTGCAACAGTAGCAATTTTAAGGATTGTTTGCAACTCTTTCTTTTCATTGCCATTGCAAGTTCAAAGTTGCTGAAGCAGCAGTCAATAAAGCAAGGACCACTATGTTGTATCAGGATTGTTCGTGTTTCTATTTTCAGAATAATTGATACATTTCCCCAGTTTTTCATAAAAGTTTAATAACAGTACAAAATACAAGAAAAGCCATTTGTTCCACATGTACCAAAGACAGTCACTAATATGCTAACAATTGTCAGCTATGTGCATGAGTACAAGGAGCAAATTCTCTACTTTGGCCAAGGTTAATAGGCTAGATAGTCAAAATATGTCATTCTATAATCCCCTTATTCAGATCCACACGATCCAAAATAAAAGACTTATGAAATGAGGCAGTAAACCAATCAGTTCACAACATGGCTACTCTTTAAATAAGAAATGGTAAAGATTGCTCTGTCATATGTTACAGTATACCTTTTTTTTGTACAAAACACAACATACATTTATTTCTGTTTGGAGAAATACTCTTTACTCTGCTTGACATCTGGCTTGATAGTGTCACTTCCAGGTTGCCAACCAGCTGGGCACACTAAAGAAAATACATTTTAAGTTATTGGGTCATATAAAAAAAACTGAGTTCCATGTTCATAACTAGATCAATACCCACAACCTTGCAGAAAAGAAGAATTGCAGTTTACAGTATTAGAATTTTATTGATTGGAAAAACCCTGTTGCTTAGGGTAATTTGGGCCAAAAATTAATTGACCATAAACTGCAACTTTCCTATTCTCAATTAGAACACATTTTTAGCAATACTAGATTGTATATCATTAGTATCATAGCTTACCATTATTCAGTATGATAGAATTTAAATTTAATTACGTTACTGAATAAGTCACAAGCACCTGAGTTCATACACTACACTTTTCATAAACTGGAACATGTGCAATACCAGATCCATTCTTGAGACACCAAGAATCCCTTCTCATCACAACTGCTGAAAATCAGCAACATGGGCTTCTGATATTTTGAGATGGGAAAGATCAAATTCTAATAGGCCCTAAATATTAATGCTTAAAAACACTCAGAACCTCCTCCAAGATAGAGGAGGGAGGTATAGAAAAGTTGAGCCTTCTCCAAGTGACATGGAAAACAAACAGTAAACTGATATTCTGATAATAAATTTATTTCATTTATTATGCAAATTACCTGTGGCATTCTGTGCTTCTAAACTTTGTTTGCACCGATTTTAGAGAATGTAAACTCCAACATATTTTTACAATGAATAAACTTATCCTCAACCTTTAAAGATTTTGTTTTTCATTGGAAGTCACTCCATCAAAGTTAGCCTAAAACTTGTACCACAAATGGATAAATCTTTTGTAAACAAGGCTTATATCTACGCACCCAACCTTATCAGCCTACATCTTAATCATAAAAATACAATCCAGGTGACAGCTGCAATCTATTTTTAATGTAAGGAAAAAGAGCTAAAATTTCTCAAGTATTCATATCTATGTAATTTACATAATTCTAAAAATTATGGGGGTTATGAGGCCAATACATTTTTAAAAGGTACAACTAATCTCACCTTCTCCATTTTTGTCTGTAAACTGAAAAGCTTGAACTAGCCTGAGTGTCTCATCAACTGAACGACCAACAGGCAGATCATTGATTGTGATTTGGCGCAAGATCCCCTTTTCATCAATGATAAAGAGGCCCCTAAAACAGAAAAAAAAGTAATCAAAAAAGTTAGGGGTTGTGCAAACACCAATTCAACTTTCTCTGAATTTATTTTTAGAATGCAATTCAAAGCAAATATCAAATATAAGGCACTCATTCCTGCATGTGCTATGTGAAACATTATTATTATTATATATTGGAATTGTATGCCACCCTTCTCCCAAAGGACTCAGGGTGGCTCACAACAATAAGAAACAGAAAATACAAAAGTTAAAAAACAAATTAAAGCAGCATATCCAATAAATAAGGTTAAACGTGAGAATACAAATTCAAATTTAAGATTTAAGAATTTAAAAAACTACAAAATCAGAAGATTTTGCAAGAAACATGAGCTTCTTGCAGAATTCTTTAGGTTGAATAGTATTAGATAAGAAACAATAGCTGAGATAATGAACCTTGCCTAATATTATTCATCAAATTTGTATAGCTGCCCAACCCTAGAAGGCAGAGAACCAATTAAAATCATAATACATAATACAAACACTATTTAAAATAACAAACATCGAAAACTGACATTCATTCATCCATCAACTACCCTGTGCCAGAACTGTTTACATCCTGGCCCCTACACACCTGGGGAAAAAGCCAGGTTTTCACAGCTTTCCTAAAAGCCAAAAGAATCAGCACCATCTGTATCTTGGGGTTAGGGGGCTGGGGTGAGGCTATTCTATCAAGGCAGGCACGATGACGGAGAAAGCATGTTTCTAAGACTCCCGTCAGACAACATTCTTTCACTAGGGGGACTCATCCATGCCCATCCTGCATTGCAGGAACTATCAGGGATAGGAACTATCAGTTCTGCAAGTACCCTAGTCCCAGGCCATGTAGGTTTTTAAAAGTGACAACCACTGCCTGGAATTGCACCTGCAAATCTACTGAGAGCAGCACAGGTTACATAACACCACTATTACCAAGGTGTATTCAAATTCACTCACTACACACACATACACTGTGCTACTGCATTCTGAACTAGATGTTTTCAAATGTTTTTCGTGGGCAGCCCAATTTACAGCATACTGGAATAGTCACTTGGGAGGTGTTTAAGGCATGAGTGACCTTGAGCACTACCCCCAATTTAGGAAAGAGTACAACTGGCATACAATATATGTGCAAAGATCCTGAAAGATGGAAAAATCACTAGATATGGTGATACATGAGGGACCCTAAAACTCAGTCACTCAATCTTATTAGGGTTGAGCCAATGTTGATACTTCCCATCTAGCCCATCCCTGCCTAGCAGTTGGAAAGCACCCTGAAGGCATCATAGACATTCTGCTTTTTTCCCCCAAACTGGCCAGGACAACCACTGAATAGAAGACAAAAAGTATCAACTTTACATTCTAAGATTTATCAAGCATTTGACAAGTTTACATATATTACATGTTACTTGAAAGTTATCGGAATATCACTTTTTTTCCTATTATCACTTGTCAGTAGTTTTTTAAATATACTCAACTAGGGTAAAAAGGGGATTAGTAGGCATTCATAGCTTTATCCTCTGAGAATGTTATCTAATTCTCTTTTAAAGTAATCAAAATTGGCAACCAACTTCCCGAGTTTGAAAGTAGTAAATTCCAGTTCCACGTATTGTATAAAGAATTTGAAAAAGAGGCTACAGTATATTGAACCCAGTAATGCCACTACAACTCAACCAGCCATGAAAAACATTAGAACATGTTTTATTAGATTTTTGCTCTCCCTTTACTTATTATAAGTTCAAGGTGGTGTACATATTTAATACTCTTGCTTCCCATTTTTCACACAATCCCAAGAGAATGACTGGCCTCAAATCACCTAGCTGGCTTTCATGCCTAAGGAAGAACTACAACTCATTCTTTGTTTCTATTTTTTTTCCTGCTGAAACAAACAGAACTCTGAGCAAAGTTTCCTCATATTATAAAGGAATTAGTTTTCATTCCTTGTTTACATACATTCCTTACATAACTTCCTACAAAGGGAAGCAAGAATTCTTTTAAGCAGGGCCTATCTGAACTTGATAACATACAGATTCATTGCAACTAGGTCAGGGGTCAGCAACCTGCAGCTCTGGAGCCGCATGTGGCTCTTTCACCCCTCTGCTGCGGCTCCCTGTCACTCAAAATATGCATCACAGCCACCAATGTGTGACACCCACTGGCATGCGATTTATTGAGCTTTTCAACCCCTGGTAGGCCAAGCATGGATAAATCCAAGAAAAGTAAAGTTTCAGAAGAAAACAGAACGTTAATTCAACTACATATGCTAGTTTTGTGGCTGCTCAAGAAACAGTCAGGCATGGGAAGGGTTTTGTGGCTCTCGGTGTTTTCTTTTTTGTGGGAAATGGGTCCAAATGGCTCTTTGAGTGTTTAAGGTTGCAGACCCCTGAACTAAGTAAATGTAGACTTGAAAACAGGCTAAATGATGACTGCATTTAAACATAAGCATTGATAGCTTAAAACCATGAACTATTGAAGATCAGCAAAATCTTTGTTAACACATCAACAATTCAATGCGAGTGAATTTAATTTTAAAAAATTATCTGAAGGGGGAAATAGGTTATCTGCTTGAAGAATACAAAACATTACCTGTAAGAAATGCCTTCATCATCCTTTAGTACACCATAATCCTTAGCAATTAGACGTTTTGTGTCAGAAACCAGAGGAATGCGCATACTGCCTAGTCCACCCTGCTTTTTGGGAGTGTTGATCCTTTAAGAAAAGTTCAAGAAATTGCTATAGTTTTCCAAATACATACTTTTAAAATGATCAATCACAACTGAAGCACAAATGTGCAAATATAAAGTATCTTAGCAACTTTAACAATTGCAAAGAGGCAGCAATCCAAAACTATCCTCCTTAGTTTGAGTCTTTTCCAGATTACCAAATGTCAGTTCCCATTATAGGAATACAGTGGAAACTTTTTTTGGTGGTGCAATCCAACTGCCCTTGTGCAATATAAATTGCCACAAAAACGCAACCGTTTCTTGGCGTTAATAGAACTACTATGAGATTGCAGAAAAAAATGGCTCCATTTAGTGTAAGCTTTCACAGACTCTTAAAATCTTTAAAGCTCCACATAAGTAAGTTTGTGAGTTATCCAGAGACCTATCAGTTTTGCAAGTTATTAAGCAGGAATTACATTTTATCTCTGCTACATATGAATTGCTTAGTACATGAAATGACATCAGGAATAAGTTAAAGCTTGCTGATGGGCAGTTGTTCACTTAACTTGCACCAATGTCTTCCAACCTGTACCTTTTTATTAAGTGTAAACCACACTAAACTCAAAGGTTTTGATTTGAACAGAACCACACAGGTTTCTACCATTATCAGAAAAAGCTCTTTGACAGGATGAAAGCCCCAAACCCAAAGATTCTTACCAGGCTAGATGGCAAAAGTGAGAATCAACAGAAGCACCAATCACTTCACAGTTTATCTTCTTGAATTCATCAGAACGGTCACTGAATGAAATAATTTCAGTTGGGCAGACAAAGGTGAAATCAAGTGGATAGAAGAAGAATACAACGTATTTCCCTAGGAAAAAGTTGAAAAAGGTGGTCAATAGCATGGAAACATTTCTTTTATAGTCAAATTGATATAGTTACAGCAAGTTATAATTACTAAGGAAATGGAAAGTGTTTTGAAACCAAAACAAACCAATGTTCTACAAGTTCTGCCAGAACCATTTTGGATTTGCCATAGGGTGACTGTGGTCATCCAAGTCTTTTGTTCTGTCCTTATACTTTCACTATCCTTGAGCAATTTCTGCTCTATATTAATGTATTAATCAGAACAAAACAGCCTTCATTCCATTCAGAATTTGGACCAAAACTTCCAAAAACATGCATTTTAACTCAGCCACAGATTATCCAAAAGCATGCATGGGATGCTTTTGCACATTCTTAGTACCAAATCCTGTATTCCAAAATTCAAATATTAGAGCAATTTTATGGCACCTCTGCAGATTTACTCATTGCTAAACAGCACAAAAGATATCTGGTATAACTGAGAATGCTATATAATTATCAAAAGTTCTCCTTACTGCTAAGCAGCCATATTTGTGGGTGCTTCATACACAACTCTATAAAACAATAGCGGCCTATACTTAAAAGCAAGTTTCAACACAAAAATATCAAACTCCAGATTAGGTAGTGTATTATTCCTTCACTAACCCATTATGCTACATACTTATTAATTGCCAACATAATTCAGCTGCTGGCTATCAGCTGTAGTAACTACTTAAGGCCAAGATAAGTTAAAGCAAGTGCTATCAATATAGTGCCTTCCCACACACTTCAGTTCTCTCTTATCTCAACATTCAAAAACAATCTAAAGCCATATTTCTGTACTAATATGCTGAAGGTCACAATGTTGCCAGATAACTTAATCTGGATTTATTCAGTGGGCTTCCACTTTCAATTAGATTCCTGGAAGCATCAGGTTCTTGTTTCTCCACTGCCAAATAACATTTGGCCGAGTCATAATCAGCATAGCATTT